>JADRCD010218602.1:0-91011 GCA_019843815.1 Montemys delectorum
GAGTTCTTGCCCCTGTCTGACTATGCGTCTCCTAAGACTGTCCTGCTAGGGCTCCACTGTTTCTCTCTCCTACAGCACTTTGTTCCGAGATTCTCTGTAGACTCCATTTTCATTTAGCTTTGCCCTTATTACTTACTTAGCCCTTATTAGCTACTCAATACATGTTTGAATGAGTAAACTGGAATGTTAATTAAAGCTCTTCCAGTTTATTAGGGGGACAGAAGGGCCTAACGTATAATAGAAACGTTGGAATTAAAACTAATCAGCAGCATAATCAAATAATGTAATAACAGTTAAGATTAGATGCTGCTGTCCCTTAAGTCTAAGGTTGGATGTTGCAGTTTGATATTGAAGGATTAACGAATGATGGGAGAAACCTGTTGATCATTTGTTGATAGAGAAAAACTTTATTACCAAGGGAAAGATGCTTTCTTTTAAGCTAGAAACTCCCTTTGTATTTATCTTTAAATTTCAGGATACTGTAACTGTGCAGTGGAAATAAATGAGAGTTTAAGTTGCTGGCTTTTTATGAGATCACCAGTATGCCATTTACCTGAATATGATTACTTTCAGCTCAAAATCTTTTTGAGTTCATAAAACTTAGTGATTATTTAACTTTTGAGTGGAATTAATGTTATATTAAAAAAAAATGTGATTGTAGGCTACGACCCTCACAGGACAACAATACTTTCAAGAGAGGTTCCTTTTCGGAATGAATACGCCCATCAGAGACTTTTTCACTTTTAAGACAGGGTCTCTCTGTGTAGCCCTGGCTGTCCTGGAACTCACTCTGTAGACCAGATTAACCTTGAACTCTGAGATCTTTCTGTCTCTGCCTCCCAAGTGCTCAGATTGAATGAGTGCACTATTTAGGCTGGCCTACTGGTGGCCTTTAAAATGTAAATAGAGTGGTTATTAGGCAGTAGTTATTAGGGGAGCAAACTGTGAATATTGAAGTTGACTGTAGCCGACTGGGCCTTTGGTTTCATTCTAGGTGAATAAACTGTCCTCTGTAACCCGTGTGCTTTTGTTTCAGTCCTTTGGCTTTGCATTTCATTCATCTTGTCATGTACATTCTTACTGAACTCTAAGAGTCATAAGAATTGGTTGTGATGTCTGTCCAGCCCTGCCTCTAAATTTTTTAGGAACTAGAGTCAAAATACACAAAGGCCATTAATATAACATTAATTCTACTCAAAAGTTAAATAATCACTAAGTTTTATGAACTCATCAAAAGATTTTGAGCTGAAAGTAATTATATTTCAAGTAAATGGCATATTGGTGATCTCATATTTATGATATTTAAAATCATAAAGCAAAGAAACTGATTTCAAAGATCTGAGATGGAGAGATGAGGCAAGAGGGGCGGTCCCTCTCACCTGAAGACATGGGGATAGCCCAGTCATCCGATGGAGCAAACGTGGGTTTAGACTTCGCAGGCCTCAGTTTCTCATACACTGGCATGGTATATCTTGGAAGAGACACCTCCTTGTGGGGTAGCCCAAACTCTCTTTACTCCCTGAACTGGGCATGTCCCCAGCGAATAAGAGCTGAGCATGCAGACAGTATGGTGGCCTCTTGGATACTGTCAGGTCTGAAGGCCCTGCAGTAGGGCTGAGTGTCCTAACGAAGGCTTTATAAGGAGGGACCTAGCAGGGTTTGAAAGTCAGCTTGGGGCTGTTGGACTCTGATTTCTAGGCTGTGGGACTTAATGGGCAAGGCATACTCTGATTGGGCAAATGGGTGCCCTCGTAGAAGGGGCATAGTGGAATATATTCAGTCGAATAGTGAGGGAGTACTTCTGGAGCTCTGTTTTCTGGCCAGGTGCCTTCTGCCTAGCTTCTCGGGTGTGGTACTTTGTCCCTTAAAAAAGCAAATGTCCCTTAACAGGATTGGATTTCTACACTTCCATGTTGAATCCAGAATTAAAAATACAAAAATCCAAAGCATGTTTTACCAGTTCATAAGGGTTAGGTTGCTTAAGTGCACATAGAAAATAAACAGGTGGAGTTTCAATGTCATTAGAATTGGGATTCATTCCTTCTCTGTAGAACATGTAATTATTTATTCATCTTTAATTTTCTAAGTTATTTAAAATAGTTGTTAGTTCTGTTACGGGTGGCAGCATTGTTCCAGTGAGAAAGGCTAAGCTGAGAGGTACTCTTACTGCAGCTCTGGTCCTGCTTCAGTTTCTGAGTGTATTCAAGGAAGAGAGATGAACTATGAATTGACCATTTAAGTAAATTGGCTTGCAACTCAGTGTCTTCAGATTATTAAATCTAGAGGTAGGAATATAATTTTATATCACAAAATTCATCCTATGCAACTTTGCATAAAATATTATCTTTCTGATTGGTCTCATGTTAATATGCAATTGTAGTTTTTCCAGTAATTTAGAGGAAGAAAGAACCAATTCAGGGTAAAAGGGAATACTTGATTAGTCTATTGTATAAGAGCAATAAAAGCTAATTTACTGTTATATTACTCAATATTGAAAGCTGCAAGAGACTCTCAGTTCTTTATTCATTAATTGTGCTATATTGTAGCAGTATTAGTATCAATTATAGATGAGTTTTATGGAAGGCTTTTTAGTTGACATCTCAGAGCTTGTATTTTGCCTCACGTAAATATCTCTGACATATTTTCTGCTTGATTGTTGAAGGGCAAATGAAGTGTTGAAGGCGGAGTGGATGAATCAGGCATTGTAGTTTCTCCCTGAAAACTCTTGTGATAAACGGTCTTTGAAATGCAGTGATCTCTGTCAGGGACAAGTTTCTGCTGTTGAAATACATAGTTACACTCTCACAAAGGTCTTTGATAAAAGCAGTCCTCTTACTTTGCCTTTTATGCTGGATTTTGGGAGTTTTATTTATTTTTATTTTGCAGGCTTTCCACTGCCCAGAGTTCCTTAATTTTGTCCAGAGGATTAGCATTGACATTTGCTAGAGTTCACGCAGGAGGTGTGTTCGAGATTTTAAAGATGATCACTCCAATGGAGCCCTTTAGGAGTTTCAGTGGTCCTTGTCCTCCACGTGTGGCTGTAGTGTTTGCTTTTATATCTGTGGATTCAGCTTGCTCTTGCGCTGTGTAGCCAGATACAGAACATTAACTCAAACAGTGTAACGGGGGCTGATAAATCAATATTGGAGTGTTTAAGAAGAGGTACCCTTAGTAGTTCTCAGGCTGCATTAGTTTCCTGCCTCTGTAACAAAGCACCGCAGACTGAGAGAGTCAGTGCAACTCAAGGTCAGAGACTGAAAGTCAAGGATTCAGCACTGGTGGGCTTTTTTTTTTTTTCCTCCTTTCTCCTTGGCTTTTGGCTTTTAATAACCTTTTTCCTCCTCTGCCCTGGCAGGTTTCTCTGTGCCTGAGCCCTGGGTCCTAGTATTGTATGAGGTTAAGATCCTCTTTCATTATATTATTTTACTTTTATTAAGTTTTTTAAGACCTTATTGTCAGTCCAATCCCAGTCTGAGGAGGGGGGGGGGGAGCTAAGATTTCAACACCCAACACAGAATGTGAGTGTCCAGATGGGAAGGGTCAATGCTACAAGACTGCTGGTAGGAAAGAAGAATAACAGCCTTTCTCTTACCTTTTAGCTTTCGTGTTACCCCCTCCTTCCATGCTTAGCCTTGAATACTCGAATCTTCAAACTCAAAAGAGGGTGAGGAGGGACATCCTCATTTATAGCAATTTCTTCACTTTTCTGAGACTCGAGATAGAGGTCCTGGTCTAGGGTCTGATGCAGCCTTGTAGTTAGTGCCCTGGTGAGACAAAATAGGATTCCTTGCACACCACTCTTACAAGAGAGCTTGGAGTTGTGCTGAAGGTAAAACAAACTTTTCAATGTAACATGGAAAAATTAAGATCATCCCGAAAACATTCTTTGATAACAAGCCAGCTCATATATGCCCTAGATTAAGAACGTCTTACAAAGAAAATCTGATGTCATAATCCTGTTTGGCTCCAAATGTCACAGCTGAGTTTGCAGGTCCCCAGCAACTAGGAGAAGTAGCCACAGCTGCAGAGCCTTTTCAGACACGTCCCTTTCACAATACACCTGGAAACAGGCGTCTTCTATGCACTTCTCTGTGGATCTTTAACTTTTTTTTAATTTCCACTAGCAAATGCAGTATAGACCAGGAGTTAAAGTTATAGGCAAACAAGTGCTGTGTGGACTGCCTGCCCTTCAGTTCTCTTAACTGTGTGAATGTTGGTAGCAGGTGAACAGTAGTTCGTCATGGAAGTAGCAGTGCCCTTCCCTTTAAGACTGTAGACATGAGAACAAATCATCCCTGGTGGGGATGGGGTCCTCTTTGCCCATCACCTGCCTGTGCAGTTGGTGGCTGTGTGCAATGGAGCCTTTGCCATCCTAGTCGTCCATCTGGTAGACCTGAGCTTGGACTTGTGAGTCTTGTTAACAGTGTTCTGTACAGCTCAAATGCTAATGACTTGGGGGAGTAACCTCCAGGTTATTTGGGAAGTAGTTGGATAAATCAGGGAACCAAGTTCTCTACTTGCGGGGGTGGGGAGCATTGACGTGTTCACTTTTGTTGTGTGGTTAGTGTTTCTTTGTGCTCCTAGAAAATTGCATGATGACATCTTTTGGGAACAAAAACCTATTTTTGGCAGAATGTTGTACTCAGTATTCATATCAGCACTGTAACCACGATATTGCTTTGCTGCGGGTGTTAGGGCTTAGCTTGTATGTGTCTTCCTTTGTCTTAGTTTTATTGGCTGGGTGGGAAGTTCAGATGTACGACGAGAGGGAACATGATCCCAAATTATGAGAGTAGTACTTGTTAGGACTATTTAGAAAAAAATCCTTACCTAGAGATAAGTAATTGAATTAATTGTTAAACATAAATAACTGCTTTTTTTAAAGCCTTAGTTAATTGTTTTCATTTCTGTCTGAATTTTTGGGCAACGTTTGAATATTTCATCATTTCAGTGGCAGTAGGTTTTTACTTTTCTGTCACTTAAAAGAGAATTTCACTAATTGAACACAATTGTTAGCCTTTAAAATGTGGTCTTTATTTGAATGAAAGAGCTAAGGGTATCCAATGGTAATTCGGTGGAATGTGACTAAGTTGAACAGCCATATCAATCGGACCTTTGTGGTGTATTTGTGTCTTGATTTAGGTTGGTTGAAGACTTTCAATGACTACTTTAGAGACAAGACTCAGTATATTTTTAATAACATGGTCCTAAAGCTGAAAGAAGACTCAAGCAGGAAGTTTATATGGTCTGAGATCTCTTACCTTGCAAAATGGTGGGATATTATAGATAATCCGAAGAAGGAAGCTGTTAAAAGGTTTGTTCCAAAACTTTTTTTTTTTTTTACCTTAGTGATATTAAAGACCCATAACAAACATGGAGTTTTGAGGTGAATTCTGAGCCTTATGGCTGATAGTCTTCTTATCTTGCCTTGTATTGATTTTAGGTCCTTCTGGAGAAAGGGAAGCCAAACCTTCCATTGAAATCCTTATGTTCATCTCTGTCCTAGAAATGAGCTCGCCCGTCAAAGGCATTGTTATTTTAAGGGCTTTTCAGAAGGGTCATTGCTTGGTTTTCTAAATATAAATGTGCCAGTGTCTCTGACTCTTTTCAACGATGTAAATTTTCAAAACCATGGCCTATGTGTCTGAAAGGTAGTTTGTTTTAATTTTTTTGCCAGTAATTTTGCATATTTTCTTATATAAACAAATGTTTTGGTGTTTGGTTTTTGCTTTGGTGGCATGAATCAATACTTCACGTTTACTCATTTGTGGGCTTCTGTACCTTGTGAAGATTTTATTTCTGTTTTTAGTTCATGATATACAGATCAGCTTTTTATGTGGTCAAATTGTTAGTCTTTTGTCTCTTGCTGTTGTTGCCAGAGCTAGGTCTTTCTCAATCTACAGTTAAGGTATAGAGTTCATTTTTATCTTCTACTTTTATTTTTAATCCCAAGATTTTAAATCCTCATTTAATGATTTAAAAGTTGATATTTGGGGAACTTTCTGATCTAAGCATGTTTATTTTGAAGAGCTAGGCATTGTGAGGGAATATTCATTTATTGTATCTGCATAGCTCTTGATAAAGGAGTCACTGCTCTGAGTAGTGCCAGTCATGACTGGCAATCCTCTGCTGTAGCTGAGCACGCTGGTGTCGTCCCTGCTCAGGACAGCGCCGGCGGAGCCCTTTGCACACGTGGTACTGCTCCGAGTTTTAATGTGTTCAGCCTTTTCTACTGATAGGAAGTGGCAACTTTAGTGCACTAAAATATTCAATTACTTGAGCTTTCTGATGTGTTTCATGGATTTTGATAATGTTTGTCTAAAATTATTGGAATTTTACATTATTTCAATAACTGACAGCTTAAATCGGCCTTTCTGTATTGAAAAGCCCTTTAATGAGTGACAATTTAATTTTCCCAAAGGATTTTAGAAGTAATTTAAGTTCCTCCCTATCTCCTCAGAAAGTGTCTTTAGATTTTACTAGATTGGCATGAGCACTTCACAATAACCTGAGGAAAATTGATGACTGCCGTATTCACTGGAGATTGTCTTTCCTCACTGGTCTTCATGGCTGGCTAGGAGAGGGATCCGGGCTCTGAGGCCATGAGAATAAACGGAAGAACTGGCATGCTCATAGGAGAAGCCACTCTTCCTCCATCACAGGTGCTGCCATAGCAACAAGGGCTGACAGAACCCAGCTTACACAGAGGCTCTCAATCTGCACTTCCAAAGGGTTACATAATGTATCTTGGCTTTCTGTTGAAATATTAGTAATACTTTAGATTAATATATTCTCTCTCTCTCTCTCTCTCTCTCTCTCTCTCTCTCTCTCTCTCTCTCACACACACACACACACACACACACACACACACACACACACGAGGGAGGGAGGGGTGGGAGGGAACAGACAGATACAGAGACTACCAGACTGAAGTACATGATTCAAGCATGGAGGGTGAGAAGAGAGAGAACACCACACAGCACTCTGCATCCAGAGATTAGACCCACCTACGCTTTGGTACCTTTTAAAACTCTGAACTCGGCTAGGTGGTGGCAGTGTATGCCTTTAATCCCAGCACTTGAGAGGCAGAGGCAGGCAGATTTCTGAGTTGGAGGCCAGCCTGGTCTACAAAGTTGAGTTTCAGGACAGCCAGGGCTATACAGAGAAACTCTGTCTCAGGAAAAAAAACAAAAAACCAAACCTGAACTCTTATAAAGTTACATAGAGCTGGTGTTTGCTTTATGCCAGCCCTTTAGTGCCAAGAACTCCAATTTAAGAAGAGTTTGGTTTGTTCATGGCTTACTCATTGATACATATTATCAACAAAGTTAGAAATTGCTTAAATTTGACTAATCTATCCCACTTGTAGGTATTTTTGTTTTCAAAATTATTTATCTGATTTTATTTTCTTTATTTTAAAAATGAGACTACCTAAAACCTTTCATTATTTTTGTTGAGTTTTGCTGGCTCCCTTATCCCCCAGAGGGAGTTTCTAGTTTACTGGCTTTTTCCCTCTCTCTCTTCAGCTCTTCGTCTTTCCTAATTCCTTCTCCCTGCTTGCACTAGTGCTAAATGGGCAGTGCACTTATCCTCATAGACAGGGTGCTTCTGCCTGCTTTCCTTCTGCACTATTTTAACTAACTAGCGTTGTGGGTTGCTTTGGTTTGTTTTCTCATATTTTCTCTAAATACTGGAATACTTGGCAGCTGTACTTTACAATCTTTTTGTTTGTTTGTTTTGTTTTCCTTTTGGTTTTCTGACTTGAGCATGCTGGTGAGTACTTTGCAATGTGTACGCCCTGGTTTCCCAGTTGTATTTTTGTATAATTAGCTTGGCTGTCTAGTGATCTGAAAGAATGAACTCTACAAGTTTCCGTCTTCCGAGAGCAGTGTTGAAGCCTGTGTTGGTGCCTGAAGAGGGGGGTCTTTTCCATGCATTTCAGGGGTAGGCAAGTTGTACCTACTGTGCACATTCACCTGTGTGCAGTCGGCACTTCATTCCTTTCCCCCAAGTCACTGCTATGTACAGTTGCACAGTACAAACACAGCGGTCATGAAAAGTAGATAAGCGTGAGGTGCTGAGCATTCTACAGTGTCCTTAATGACAAAGACCCTGGAAAAGGAGACCCAAGAAAGGACCCAGGCCAGTTTGGTCAATCTGCGAAGAGTTGTGTACAGGTTATAAAATGTCAGTCAGTTTATCTTGAAACAGTGTTACAATGTGCTCGTGGATGTGTTTGTCAGGAGGATAGAGCTGAGCTACGGTAGGACCCTGGCAGTGTTTTCTGGGAGCTGATGTAAAGGGTGCAGCAGGGATGTATGAGTCTGACGTGCATCAGGATGAGCTGAGGGCATTGGTCCAAAGTTCAGATGTGTGCATCCCTGCAGAACTGGATTCACCTAGGTTGGGTCGTCTGCCTTCAGCTTCTCAGGGACTAAATCGTATAAAGGCACTGCAGGTTTTTCACTAGTTGAACCAATCAGTGCTTTGGAACAAATTTCCCTTTTCTTAGATTGATTTGTTTCATTGTTTATGTGTTGTGTGTCTATGTGGGCATGCAGAGATCAGAGAGTAATGTGTAGGAGTTGGTTCTTTCTCCATGGTTTCTTGGGATTGAACTTTGGTCCTCAGGCTTGATGGTAAGCACCTTTACCCACTGAACCTTCTGTGTGGCCCAAACCCCTGTCTAAAGCAGGCATTCCCAAGCCGAGCCGACAACATTCTAGCTGCTCTTTCCTTACCACATTCTGTTCATTGCCCCCTTTTCTTCCTGATTCTTTGATCATTTCTTTTTTCATCTGTCTGTCCATCCATCTCCCCACCCCCACCCTAGGCAGTCCTGAAAGTCAGGAATAGGCCAGGGATTGCAAAGCTCTGGCATTCCCATGCTATTGATTCTTCTTCATAAGAATCAGTCATCTCTTTCGGCATTGAAGAATTGGCTTTCAGTTTAATAACTAGTCTTGCCATCGCTACCACAGCTGTTTCTCCTTTTTACTTTAGGGCCAGCCGATTTGGGATAGAAAGTATGGAAAGGCTGAGTATGGTGGCCAGGCTGCCTGGGTTCACATCCTGACAAGTGTCATTATTTTGGGGCAAATTATTTAAGGTTTCTGCAGTTCAGTGTATTTGTCAAATGGAGTCCACACTGGAGCTTGTTCTCTTGGAGTTTTATGAGGACTGAATTAATATAAACACGATGCTTACTTAATACATTTCATGATTATTTTTGCGGTGCTGAGAGTCAAACCAAGGGCCTCTTCAGTACTACACAAGTCCTCCGCTACACACGCGCGCACGCGCACACACACACACACACACACACACACACGCACACACACGCACACACATACACACGCACACACACACACACATGCGCACACGCACACACACACATACACACACACACAGACACACACACACACATACACACACACCCTAGCCTGACAGAGGTTGTTAAAGATTTACTAATAAATATTAGTGGCTCTTA
Source organism: Montemys delectorum (assembly GCA_019843815.1). Classification (NCBI taxonomy): domain Eukaryota; kingdom Metazoa; phylum Chordata; class Mammalia; order Rodentia; family Muridae; genus Montemys; species Montemys delectorum. The sequence continues at coordinate 9,491 of JADRCD010218602.1, forward strand.
TTTTTATAACTCTTATTTTCTACTTGGAATATTTTTCTTGGACACTTCCTGCAATTTTTAGTCCTGAAGTCGTCTTGAGAGTCTTCATCTTTTATTAGGAAGTTAATTATAAATCTGTGTTTCTGCTCCGTCTTTAAAAAGCTTGCTTATATAATGCTTCATTGAAGATTTTTTTTTTTCACCCTATGCTCAGAAGCTTTTTAGTATCAAGAACATGAAACTGTTTACGTTTTCATCCACCTACTACCTATGGAGTGTGGAACTTTTTATTCTTTTGCATTGGCACTTTGACCTCTTCCACACATGTGTTCTGCTGTCTTCAACTGGGGATTGCTTTTGTCTTAAAACCCCACTATCTGACTTTTGGGTCTGCTGCTGCTGCTCCTCCTCCTCTTCCCTCTTCTCTTTCTTCTGCATTTCAGTGTTGATTTCTCACTGTATTTTATTGCATCTTTCGAGTTCTTTTGCAAGGATGCGTTCCTCCTCCATTCTCCATTGAGTCTACCTCTTCCTCTCATTGAATGCTTTACCATAACTTTAATTATGTATGATTGTCCATAAGGCCAAGCCTTTATGTTCACTCTTGAACATAAGTGCAGTCAGGTTTATCCTCCCCTGGAAATTGTCCATGAATCCAGTCTAAAGTACTTAACAGCTCTTGCTTCTCTGTCCATGTTGCCAGTTGCCTTGCGGTATTGATCACATGACTTCATCTGCTTGTCCTGGGAGATGGTCTCTCCAGTGGGGAGGTCCCGTTCTCACCAGACAGGAGAATGGACTCAGTCACTCTACGCAGCAATTTTCAAGACATTGCGTGAGACGAGGGTTGACAGTGGACAGGAGGGGAGCAGACAGGCTCAGTCTGTACTTCCCTGTCCCGTGGACCATGCATCCTCACCTCATTTTCCTCCAGCCCATCATGGATCCAGGACTTTTAGCCCTGTCCTTGATTGCCTGTGTGCCAGAATCTTCCCTCAGTACAGTTCCTTTTCTGAGCACGCTGAGTGATGTCCCTCCTCTGTTCCTTTGTTGGGAAAAGGAGTCTCAGAAGAGTGTGTGAGAGTCAGGAGTCTAGCCGGGGTCAGAGGAAATGGGATTTGTGAACTGTGGCTATTAAGAAGTCCTGGAGAAGAAATGCCCACTGCTGCTATTCGTCTCTTTGCTTTGGTGAAGCTGTGAAGTCCTGAGTCTGGACTGGCTTTCTTGTGTGTGCATGTCACCTGTAAACTGGGTAGGAGATATGGGCTGTGCACATCATCAGTGACTTGCATGGAGTCCAACATTGATAGGAGATAGGAGGGTACTGTGTTTGCTGCCTCCTGTGTTTGGTAAAGTGAGGGCAGGCTTGGATTCCATCTATGGTGGGTCAGGTGCTGCAGGAAGCAAAGCGGGGATCCTAACACAAAATGGACCTTTAGGAATTAAGATTTTCCAAGCTAGTAGAGGAAAGAGCTGAATCCCCCGGGCTGTGGAGGGACCAGTCTCCCAGGACAGGTCTAACAACCTCCACACCAATAAAACAACACACGCCTGGCCTGTAGCCTTGACTCATCTGTTCTATAGAACTGTGTGTAACACTGCTAACACTGGGAAGGTACAGGCTCTCTCTCCCTACTTCTGGACACACTGTAAATACATCCATTTTTCTACACCAATCATCATTTTCTAACTCTTGAAACACAGGAAAGCCAAGGTAGAAGGTTCATGAGTTGGAACTGCTAAAAGCAGTGGGGGGACAATTCTGGAAGGAAAGAGATTGTGGTCAGTGTCCAACATTCAGCTTCCGTATAGTCCTTGGCTCTACAAAAGAGGGACAGTGCTGGAGCCGCTGAGAATCAAGTTCGTGGCAGAGGACTCTGTCTGGCTTTCTAGTCAGCTGTGCCTGAGAACTGACTTTATTTTACATTTCCCCACTCGATGAGAAATGATTGTCCCTTCTTGGTTCATCCCTGGTGTGTTTCACCTCTTTGTTTTCTCTTTGTTGTTGTCCACTTTACGTAGACAGAGCCATATCAAACAGTTACTGTCTGACTGGTTTTGATATGTGCCGAAATGTCACTTTTGTATGATTCAACTCAATATTTAAAACAGGATGGTAATTGGAGGCACTTTGTCTGTCATCTTAAGGAAACTCTTTGGAAGTTGCTTCTTTGGCATGAGGAAGTACAGGACTTACTGGGGGAGTGACACCAGTTTTCTTGACCCCCCCCCAAAAAAATCATAAAACTTTCAGAAATTGTGTTTTAGTTTTGTTTTTTGAAATTTTCTTCTAGCTATAAATACTGCCTGTATTCCCTTCTGCCGCCTGACTGTAGATCTAGTTTAGCAGTTCTCAACCTTCCAAATGCTGTGACCCTTTAATAGAGTTCCTTGATACAATTGTGGTGACCCCCTCCACTATTTTTTATGACTACTTCATAATTGTAATTTTAATACTGTTATGAAGCATAATACAAATATCTATGTTTCCCAGTGGTCGTAGGGGATTGCTGTGAAAGGATCCAGTCCCCCTCCCCCCAAGGGGGTCCCACCCCACAGGTTGGGAACCATTGGTCTAGAGCAATAACCCACAAGTGTACCTACTTAGGCTATATCTGTGCATTTTGTAGTAAACTTAATAAACCTTAGATTTTTGTTCCTGTTATTTAAAATTATTAACTACTGCTAAATAGGTAACTGATAATATTGGGACTCCTGTTGTAATGTTTGTATAATTTTTTCCTCTCCATGAAGATGAGCTACAGAGCAAATGTCTAAACCTAACTGTGCAGGTTAGTTAGCTGCTGCGAGGCGGCCTGTGGATCCACTGGAGTCCACTGGAGCCTTCCTTGTCCCTGGAAGAGCAGGGATTGATGCTGGACTTAACAGAAACAGTAGAAGTGTCATGTGATCGACCAGCAGCAAGTCATGTTCTGTCCCCACAGTGGTGCACCATTCAACATCATAAACCTTTAAAAATGAAATTCAAGTCAACTAAAGGAGAGACCCATGCAGACAACATGGAGCTTTCTGTTGCCTTTTGTAATTCAAAATAATCAATTATAGTTGTAGTGCCCTCTTGGAGCCTGTGTCCAGGGTAGTTTAAAAGAAACCCCCTTCCATTAAGCTGTCAGTGTGTTTTCTGTCCACGCTTGCTTTGCTTACCCTTCTGGCTTTACATGTGGACAGTTTTGGCTGGCTGTGGTTAAGTACAGCGTAATGGGATCCACTGGGATGTGAGGTGGCTGACTGATGTTTGCTTCTGTCAAGTGTTGCCCCTTTGCTTTTCCTTTGGCCGGCTTAGCTCTGCCTTGGGCCCCGAGATAGTGGCATGGCCTCTATGCTGCATCTGTTTTCTGCTGTCATGACCAGTGTTTAGTGCAGAAACCCACTGCCTGGCTGGAACCTGGAACATTGTCTGTTTCCTTGTGTTTTGACCAGCCACACTGTGCTGGTTTTGGTTGTTTTGTTTTGTTTTGGGGTGTGTGTATGGTGTGAACTATGTATTTTGTTTTGTTTTGGGTGTGTGTATGGTGTGAATAATGTATTTTGTCAGTGTAGACTGTATTTTTATCATATTTATGTGCTTTACTATTTTTCCAAGAAGACACAGACTTTACATCTAATATTCTAAGCACCCTGTTACATTTTATTCAGTTTTGTATTTAAGTAAAAATTTCACCGAGCTCAAAAACATTTGCTGCTTCTTGCTTAAATCCTAAGACTTAACTCGTGCACACTTTGGGTTCTCCCAGAAAAATGGACCATTAATGCTCTTACACAGACTCATCATTATACATTTATACCAGTTGGATTTTATGAGGTTTAACCAAAGGCTGCTGTAAAATTTACAGAGAGCATGAAGTCAGTGTGTCTTGTGAAGTTTGAAGTCTGCTGCAGATGGTGTGAAGAGCCTGCAGGGTTTCATCAGAGCAGTACTTGTAGCTCTCAAGTGACTGCTTTCTCTCCTGGGGGGTGACCCTCGACTTGGGATGCCCAGTCACTGTGTTGTGTGTGTGTGTGTGTGTGTTTGTTTGTTTGTTTGTTTTGAGACAGTCTCTCTGTATTTAGCCCTAGTTGCCCTGGAACTGTGTGTGAGATGAGGCTGGCCTTGAACTCGTAGAGATCTGCCCACCTCTGCTTCCAGGATGCTATTGCCCAGCACTGGAAACACTCCTGAGTCTAAAGCCCAGTCTTGACTTTCTTCATCTTCCATGGTTAATGATTTGGTAAGATCCAAAACCTGTTGAGTGTGTGCCGTGTGCCAGGCATGTTCAAGCCTCAGCAAACCTCTGACTTTACAGCGAGGCTTCTTGTTAGTGGGCGTGAAGGAAGGACCAGAGTAGGAATGCTTCCCTAGAACTCAGTGCCGTGCCCAGTTAGGCCCAATTCCCTCTCAGTTCTGCGTGTTCTACATTCTTGGACTCAGCCCTGTAACCCCATCCCCAGTTGTCTTCCTGTTGCCAGGCCTGCCCTTTGCTTCGCCAGCACAGCTTTCTCCCCTTGTTACATCTGTGCTCTACGGTGCTTCAGTGGCACTCAAAGGTCACAGAGTGCACCCCGTCTTTCACGTCCATGTCTTGCTCAGCTCTCTCTGCGAGCGACTGCCTTGGGCTCTGGTTGCCTCCCACCTTACATCTCACCCTTACGCATGCCTCAGTAATGCCCTGACTTCTAGCATCATACTGACCTACTGCTTGCTGTCTTCATACGTGTTAGTGTTGTTGTTTTATGCATTGAGTGATTTCATACCTCATCTTTCCCATGACTCAGGTAAGGGATTGTCTCACCTCAGAAGCCTTCCCCTACTTACTGTGTTCTTCATTTGACAAATATTTACTGTGCTAAGATCCAGGGTAAGCCCTCAGTGGGCTTAGTTACACAGAGGGCACAATTAAGCACACTTGTAAAAACGTATTGTTTTCAGTGAGGTTTGGAAGCGTGTAGTATTCAGGATGAACCTGAGGTTGACTAAAACTCCAATCAAGAACAGGGTGTGAGAGGATGGGGAAGGCACTGGAGGTTCCGAGGAGAAAATTGTGGTGGGCAAGAACTTGGCACCTCAGACAAGGGAGAGACTGGTCAGGAGTGGCCTCACTGCACAGGATGTAAGATACCTTTCCCGGCTGTTGATGTTGATAGCAGCAGCGGCTGGGGAGAAGGTGCAGCAGCTGGAACATGGTAGTGGCTTGCTCTTGGAAGTTGAAGAGGGGTGACTTCTGAAGACTACGGTGCTTCCGTGACACTCAAATGTCACAAAGTGCTGTGTGTGAGGAGCTGATCTAGAAATTGTCCTGAGAGAGATGAAAGCATATTCAGGAAATGACTTGTGCATGTGCACGGCAGACTGGAGTCATATTCACAAAAGGACTTGTGCATGTTCATAGCAGACTGGAAATGGTTCAGGTGTCTGCAAACAAGATGGTACACTACCACACCAATAGAATCCTACTTGACAAGAAAAGGTGAATTGGCAAAACACACTTGTATTTGGTTTTTCCAGTCAGAGTTTCTCTGGCTAGCACTGACTTTCCTGGAGCTTGATTTGTAGACCAGGCCTCAAACTCAGAGATCTGCCTGCCTCTGGCTCCTGAGTGGTGAAATTAAAGGCATGTGCTACTACTGCCCAGCCTTGAAGTACATTTCTTGAAGAACTTTTAGAAAGTCTTTTATGAAAGGGACTTAGCTTAATCACTGCCTGCTGGTGGCCCTGCAGTTTGTTTCTTGTCCCTTGCTAACGCAGGACATATCATTTATCTTTGGTCTGATTTTCTGAGTGACTTTCGGTGTATACGAAGTCTTCAGTTGGACAGATCGTGGGAGCAGCATGGGCGGATAGCTGTATCCGGACATCTGGGTTAACGAATGTTGTGCAACCTTCCGTCTTTGTAAGCTGACGGGTGAGACTCGGAATGCCTCTCTCCAGTCAGCTTCCCGCGTGAGGTTACATTTCCCTTTTAGAGACAGGTTATTTCCCAAATCTCCGACACTTACTCTTTGTTTCTCCTGTGTGTTATCGTTGCCCCCTTTTTACATTTGTATGGTCTTAGGAACTCCTAAAGGTTAGATGATCAACAGGGAAATGTTGCCCTTCCGGAACTTTTGCTGTATTGGAGGGAAACGACAGTGGAGATGCAGGTGTGTAATTAGTGTCAGTTATGAATGTTATGAAAGAGAGTTTTAGGATCTATGAAAGGTGATAGCTTTGTTGACATTTGCTTAAGATGTGGCGGTTGGTAGTATGTTCCTGAGAGCCAGTGTAGAAGGGAGGGCGCTTTAGGTTGGTAAGACACTGACAACAGGTTGAGGGGAGGGGACAAATCCAAATGAAATGAGGAAGGAGTAGCAGAGACTACTCAGTTGTTTTTCTTATACTCCATCTTTGAAGGCTAGCATCCAGAGTATTAGAGAGTACAAGGACCCAGGTTAGCATATGGAAGGCTTGTGCATCAGGTGATCTGATTCTCAGGTGTCCTGGGCATGAACTGATTCTGTGGGAGATGCTGTGGAACCCAGTGTGTCATCTCCTATCATTTCATATTTCCACAATGCATGATTACAAATTCATCTCACTTTCTCATGTGAAATTAATCTGTGACTCTTTGAAGCTTGCTAAATGATGCATTGTTTGCTACCAAGTTGTCTATAACAATTTACCCATTAGGGAGGAAAGCTCTTTGAGGATATCCTTCTGTGTGTGACCAAATTCCAAATGTCTGATGACTCTTCGTGGAGGAAGACATGACACTCGCTAAAAATGATTTACAGCTTCTTGAGCACTGCAGTAAATCCTGAAGCGTAAAATCTGTGTCTTGGGCAAAATGAGCAGTGACAGATACGCTCAGCTTATTTCTGATCAGTTACTTCTCTGAGCGCTTTATACCCAATCCCCCAGCACTGAAGTAGAGACGTGGTTAACGTCCTCAACCAGGCAGCTAGCCACCATTACAGAATGTGACGTGTGAGCCTTGGCGGTTTTAAACTTAGAGGCTCTCCAGTGGATCCTGAATTCGCTCCATGTGTATTCTCTCTTCCCCAGTTTTCATGCAGCTCTTGTGTCTATTACTTAAGATTATGATGTGTACATTGAAAAGTTTCCCAGGAAGCTGAGAGCCTTCCAGTAGGAGACTAAGAAACCAGCTTCACAGGACAGACATGCATTGTTAGCTCGTTCCCTTGCTTCTCACAGAAACCCTTCATCTGATGCTGCTGAACACTGAGTACACACTGAGTGTGCCAGTGCTTAAGTAAGGCCTTCTATAGGTACAGGTGAATCCCACCTCTTGCTCTTTACTATTGAAGTCCAGGAAGTAGTTACAACCTTATTAATTTTCATGTGATGGCAAACAACAGGGATTTTAGGTGTGACACCTCTTGGACACTCACAGTTTGTGTGCGCCTTTTTGTCCGTTTGTTCTTGTTGATCACAGTGAGTGGGTGAATGGTCACACTGCAGGTTCTGTCTACGTCAGTAAGCACTTCTGTCAAGCCGAACCTTCCTGCCTGTGAGACATTTGGCTTTATAATCTGTTTTGTTGTTGTTATTGTTTTTGTTTTCTTTTCCTGTGGATGATTCAAAAGGTAGGAAAACAGACGCCTCCATGGAATAGGTGAACTCGCTGACCTGGCCATTTCTGTCCCTCACATCGTATATAGGCTGTGGCTGCATCTTTAAGATTCACACTGTTGTCTTCTGCTTGGTGCTCTGGCTTGTTGGATTGGGTAAACTGTGCTAAGATAACTACAGCTGATCTTTTGTCATGCTTTTGTTCTGGTTTCAACCCACTCATGCACATTTTCTTAGGAGCCTGCTGTTTTATTGGGAAAAACACACATTTTATAGAAGTCCCTTGGTTTCTATGCCGCAATCTTGGCTTTTACAGGTGGTTTAAAAAATTCTCTCTGATGCCTGAATGCATGCCAGTGTTTGAACAACCCACCTCTCAGCTTTAGAGTTGGATTCCTTTTGTGTCCTGACTTAGTTATCACAACTTCAATCTTTTTATGATTGTAAGGGCCAGTTTTGCGTCTTCACTCTTTTCCAGATGTTTCTTTTGGATGTACCTAAAACTTCTCATCAATAGCACTTCCTCTCATCCTACTTGACCCATGGCTGTCCTTTTGACTTCCTTTTTAAAGATTTCCTGTCAAGCACCATTTCCTTCCAGCCTGTGTGACTGAGGCACCTCCTCTTCTGACTTTCCACTGCAGTCCATCCCCTTGGAAAGCCAGCTGTCACTGACTAGCCCAGACTGAATCATGCTCATTACTGCAAAGCGACGTCTCCTTCCTCACTCCCAGTGCTCATTAATATCTCTCTATTAAACACATAGACTTGGGAACTCCAAGTTACCTTTGTGCTGTCACAATATTCACCTCCTCTTGCTCCAGCCATACCCTGATTTCCCAAGGATACAGTTCCATCAACCCTCTCTGTCCTCTTCCATGTTTTCTATCACTGTCAACATAATTGGAATTCCATTCTAAATCACCTTATCCTTACTGACTTATTTTATATGTGAGCCTGACCTAATTTAATCTACTTGTTAATTACTAATATTAAATGGACAGTCTCGTGCATCTCTTTCTCAAAGCAGGCTACTCAGTGCCAGGCATGTAATGGCACGTGTTAATCCCTGCTCTCCTGGTGCTCGGATTCTGTGGGTGGGTAGGAAGGAGAGGCAGACAGGAATGAACAGGCAATTTTAGTTTGTGATAAAGGCTATGCTGTTGTATGCTGAGGAGATATAGGGAAGCACTAAATTGCTTGGGGACTCATGGAGACTTCTGGATAAATTATATTTGAGTTGAGACACCAAGGCAGCTGGAACCATCCAGGTTGATGAAGAGGAGCCATATGAAATTGCTTGGTACCATTTAGTAAGAAAGTGGTTTAGTCTTTAGGGTAACCATCGTGTACAGATAAGAACCCAGAGGAGTATCCACGGCTTCCCAAGGAAAGGGATTTGCTAAGAACAGCTGCAGCTGGAGAGACTCTCCTGCCCTATATAATATATAGTGTATAATGTATAATGTATAGTGCTTTCCCTTCTTGGAGATCAGTCGGGTCTTTAGGATAGGAGGGGTTTTTTTGGTCAGTTTTTCTTTGTCAAATAAAACTGATATATGTTGAAAAGGGAAAAATTGTCTTTGGAATTATTATTCTTTTCTTCCATTTCACTTTAGTTCTTGTTAACTTGTAGGTTCTGTCTAGTCAAGCCCAGGAAATAATTTGTTTTTAAGCAATTATATCAGAACATTTCCAAAATACATGTTGATTAGGATAGTCAGATAATGAAATCGATAGTTGGCACATCCGTGTTTGATGGGCAGGGGTTACACTCTACACGCCAGTCCATGCCTGCACGCAGGTACCAACCTTCCTCTTGAGGACAACGGTCAGATCTGCATGGCCTCTGGAGTGTGGCAAGGTTAGATCTAAGGGTCAGAGCAAGGCAAGTAACTTAAACAGCCTATTGCCCAGGAGAGAGGAGGGCTGTGGAGTCATGGACTTAGATGGATTCTTAAATACATGAAGTTTTTAGAAATCCCAGTTCCTTCAGGACATGTCTTGATGAAAGCTTCCTGGCCCTCGGAACTCCCACACCTCACAAACTGACAGTCTTTGATATTGCACATGCAGTCTCTGCCTTTTCTCCTTCTTCAGATACTGTCACGGGAAAAGTTATGCTATGAATTAACAATTAGTAGCCATTGTCTTGTATGATATTGTTGCAAAGGAATGCTCAACAGACAAATAACAGTAATGACACAGCTTTTCAACCAATCATAAAAAAAATAAAATAAAATAACAGAGCTACGTAGCCCACAATTTAGTAAAAAAGGAAGCATGGTGGTTAATTACTGTATTTACCTGAGCAGTGTGCTTAATTACCTCAACTGTGTGCTAGGGACAGGGGTAAATGGCACCTTTTCTAGGATGTATTGGAACAGGCACCATCCTTGAAGTGGCAGCCCTCCAAACACCAAGCACACGGCCTGAGTACAGCACTCTGAGATTCAGAAATAAACCACGATGCGACTCCTGCCATGAAGAGTCTGTGCCGTGCCTGGGTGGAAGAAGTGTCCCAGGAAAAGAAGGGCCACCCAAGATCCTTCACTATGAGTACTTCATCTCCGGGGCCTGGAGTTGAAACTCAGTTACTTATTTACAAAACGTTTCCCCTCCCTCATATAGCTACTGGCCATTTGTAAAGACTGATCTTGGATGTTTCTGTATTTTCATTTCTTCTGTGAACTTTGTTATTTTAACTCTATTCATTTCCTCCCTAGTTTACTACAGAATGGTCAGCTTGAAATTGTGACCGGTGGCTGGGTTATGCCTGATGAAGCCAGTCCACATTATTTTTCCTTAATTGACCAACTGATTGAAGGGCATCAATGGCTGGAAAAGAATCTAGGTATGTATTTATGTCTGTTCCTCCCCTCCCCCTACATTTGGGCTATTTTGGAAGTTACTTTCAAGGGATCTGTACTAATTTTTCTAATAATTGTTGAATAATTTATCCTTTATTAATTATATTTATTAGGTCTCAATCTTATAGACATATGATAGTTTCATTGAATATTATTCATCTTGCTTTATATCTTGTTTGTTGACTTTTGTTTGTTTGGAGTTTACTATTTTACTTCTATATTAGTCAAGACTTGTTCATAGGAGTCAAGACCCTATTATTAGCTTCATTTGAATTGAGGGTGGGAAAGGAAAAAAATAGAAGGAATTTATATGTTATATTGTGGAGAATTCTGGAGGTAGAGGAGTTGTGGTAGCTCCAGGCATGATTCTTTCCAGGGGATGAACTTACACGATTGAGATTGTTTTCTTGAGTTCACCTTGTTTGTGCGTTGGTCTGGACCCTGTTTTTTCTAGGCAGTGTATAAGAAAGAGGGCCCTAGGCAGCAGAAATACTCCCTTGCCCTCTTCCTGACTCCAGGGTGAGTTTTTCTTCTTTAATACTTTATCTCATTGGCCTAACAGCCAGGTGTTTAATGCTGACAGACAGGACTTGTTTCGATGGTAGTGCTCTCAGGGGAGTGAGTGCATCACACCTGACCTGTGATGGCAGGTCCTCTGAGTGTGGAGGAGGATGTGGGGCTGACAGCATCAAACATCCTGTACAACACACCAAAACCTAGCACCCACTGACATCTTCTCTATGCCTACCATACACATGAAGTCTTTGCAGATATTCATATCTTAATATAACTTTTATGCTTTTCTTTATGGTAAGCATCTGTAATTTTTATTGAAGTTATTTCTGGGTAATTTTTATTTTTGCTCTGTTAGGAATCACAGTCTCTCATAATAATTATTTCCATCCTTTTTATTTTAATACAATTTTAAATCTTCTGCGAGGTAGTCCCAGAAAACTCCCACACATGCCTAGCATTGTGACGCATTCCCTTCAGTCTTTCTTCTCTTCTCATCCCACTGTCGTGGTGATTGGTTTTGGAAACTTGGAGAATACATTGCAGATACTGCAGCTGTGGAAATACATTGCTATAGCTGGGCTGAGATTCTAACCTCCAAGGCCTTACTTGTGAGTCTGTCCCGGGCTGTTACGGGATTCTTGGAGTCTTTATATTAGAATGACGTACTGCTTTTCAGAGCATATCATATGTTTAGCATTTGCTTCCTCTGGGAACCTGGCACCTTAACGTGTGTGTGCTTGTGTGAGCAGTGCCCAGTGGAAGTCTGGGTACTGAGTATGTGATGAGTTTCTCAGTTGATGGCATGTCATGCACATTCTTCAGATTGGCTGCTAGAAGATGTGCATGTGCATGCAGGGTCCACTCTTTGGAGCATGTCCTCCTCTGGACATAGTCCACATTTATTTTACATTTGGTATGTGACAGTATTCTGAAGTTCATTGTGCATTTTTTTTTTTTTTGAGTGTAAAAACAGGATCTATTTTTCTGCTGCATACAAGAAACACACCTCAACATCAAGGATAGACATTACCTCAGGGTAAAGGATTGGATAAAGATAATCCAAGAAAACGGACCTAAGAAGCAAGCTGGTGTAGCCATTTTGCTATCTAACAAAATAGACTTCAAGCCAAAGTTAATCAAAAGAGACTGGGAAGGACAGTTCATACTAATCATAGGAAAAGTCCACATAGATGACATTTCAATTCTTTTTTATTTTTTCATGTGTTAAGTGCTTATATTATGTATTTTAAACTTTCATTGATTCTTTATGAGTTTCACATGTACTCCAGTCCTACTTATCTCCCGTTTCCTCATATCTACTTTATATCATTTCAAACTTTCTGCTAAAATAAAACACACACATATATACACATACACACGCATACATACACACACACACACACACACACACACACACACACACACACACCCTACCACCACCCCTAAACCAAAGCATAGAAAATATCTCATCATGGAAGCTGTGGTGTGTCACAGTGTATCCCATGTTGTCCGCACATCTTCACTTGAAAATGTTCTTTGCAATGAGTCTTGGGTCTGGCTCGAGGTTTCTGGCTGCTGTGACACCACCAGTATTGAATCCTCACTGGGACTCCTCCCAGTTATCCTGTTGCTGCCCTGTGTCATGGAGATCCTGCAGCTTTGGGTCAGCAGGATTGGCCCCCTCAAGTATCCCAACTATCCTCAAATAATATAGATTTTGGGGTGGGCCAGTTCCGAGCCTTCTATCTGAGTGGGAACTGAGCTGGGCAGCCTTGCAGCTCTTCCTAATCTGCACCACTAGGGCAAACTTTGTAGTGCTGCTTTGGCCATGCCGCCCAATGCTGCCATCAGCAGGAGGCAGGATCAGCTTTCCTGCTCTCAGCTCTTGGGGCCAGCTCACTTGCACCCACGCCTCCAGAGTCAGCTCCACTGTGCTGCCTAGACATGTGCAGGGCCCCCTCTCCCGAGTGCTGCAGCCAGAGAGGGGCAGGGCCAGCTCTCCTTCTCTCATGACTCCTGGGCCAGTTTTCCTGACTGCTGCAACTGGTGAGGGACAGGGACCCTGGAGCCAGTTCTCCTGACAGCCACAGGTGGTGAGGGATGTTGGGAGGAGATAGCACAGTCCCCTGTTAACCATTGCAAATCCTGACGCAAGTCAGCAAGCCAGGGTGATGGTGTGCGGAATGGGGGGCGGGGGAACTCACCGACCTACACAGGATGGTTCTTTTCATTAAATATTGAAACATGTCCTAAGCTAAGAGATTCACTGTATACAAACATGACTTTCAGATTTTTCTATTTTTTTTCTTTTTTTCAGATTTTTCTTAATGTTTAGCTATTGTTGAGCTATAGCTCAACACATAGTTCAATGCATAAATATTGAGAGATTGGTTAGTTTTGACGGATATACATGCTCATTTCGTTCTCACCTAGAACATTTTTTCATCCCCTCCTCTCCACCTTCCAGCCAAATGCTCCCTGTTCCTGTTACTATAGAGGTTTTCTGCTTTTCGGAGAACTTACACATGGACTCAAAGCATACTCCTTTTCATTTAGCTTCTTTGTTCAGTATACTTTCGTCTTGATTGAGACAGATTCATGTATAATAAAGTGCATTCACCTGTAGTCTGATATGCCTCTGTCTCAGGCTCCCTCCTTCTCTTTTTGTAAACAAGCCCTGCCTTCATGGCTCTGGTGCATAGTTCTAAAATTCCCCACAGATATCAAATGCAAGGTGCCTTCAACAAAATGATGTAGTGTATACATAAAATTTGATGTGGCGCAGCTCAAGGCCCTGCATTCGGTTCCTAGTATCACATAGACTCGTGGTGGCACACACCAGTAGTCCCAGCACTCAGGAAGTGGAGGCAGGGGATTTGGGAGTTTGAGGTCATCCTTGTCTACCTAGTACATTGCAGGCCAGCCTGGGATACACAAAACCCTGTTGGCTCATAACTGCTTCTAACTCTAGTTCCAAGGGTCCGATGCCTTCTTCTTAGCTCCTTGGACACTTCATGCAACCTGTGCACATATTTTTACAGACAGGCAAAGCAAAATAAAAATAATAAAATAAATGCAGGAGGAATATCTGGAATACGTTGGCCAAGCAAGAAAGAGACCCATGTTAACCATGGCAAATCCTGATGCATGACCATGAGCCGTGTTTGCATTTGTGTAGATCCTCAGTTCCCCTCAGCGATATTTTTGCAGCTTTTATTGTGAAAGTTTTGCTTCTTTGTTGAATTTGGTTCTAGATACTTTATTTTGTTAGATGCCATTGCAGATGGGGTTTATTTTCCGGATTTCAGTTAGTAGTAGTTATTGGTAGTATGCATAGCTGTGTATTGATTTTTTTTTTATTTATTTATTTATTTATTTTTTGTATAGTGATCTTCTATCTTTTTACTACCAGAAAGATTTTGTGATAGGTTCAGGTGTATGTTGCTAACTCACTTCTGTTCATGGCTGAGTTGTGTTTGATTTTTAAACTAGATTTCTGTCAGCTCTACGTAGTGTGCTTCTAGGTGTTAGCCGCGTGACATGGGCGTTCAGGCAGCTGTGTACCAGCTCTTTCTAGGCATGTGTCTCATTGCCATTGATAAATCCTGGGAATAGACTTGCTGTAGGGGGAGGAGGCTTTTCAAAGGGCTTTTACTATTGTACATTCAACCAGTAATGGATTTGTTCCATAGTTTGGCCAACATTTCTGGTGCCAGTCTTTGCAGGCCACAATTTCAGGAGAGAGAAGTGACTTTATTGTTTCTCCTTGAGTCTCTTTCTCAGCTGAGGATGAGGCGCTCGGCTGGTGTTCATTGCCCATGGTCTTGCCTGCTTTGATGTTTTCAAGTCTCTCACTCTGGTCATCCAGTTGGGCTGTTCCCTTGCTGTGTGGGAACCTGTATGGTTGCTCATGTGTATATTGTGTGGAGATTTCCTACCATCCTGTGATTGTTCATTTGTTGTTTAAGATTTTATTACTCTCTCTGTCCCTGTCTGGGTCTCTCTCCCTCTGTGTGTGTGTGTGTGTGTGTGTGTGTGTGTGTGTGTGTATACACGCATGTGCGTGCGCATGTGTGCAGGCATGTATGCAGGGTATATGAGTGAGTGTGCTGATGTGTATGTGTCTGGTGAGTGTATGGTAGTCAGAGGACGACTTTCAGGGGTTTGCTCTCCCTCCATCCTGATGTCTGAGGCTGAATTCAGGACATCCGGCTGGCACAGGAGTGCTTTGCCCACTGAGCGATCTTGCCAGACTAGGTTCTTTTCACTTTAATGATTCCTGTTGTCGTTTCTTTTTCTGTTGCTGTGATAAAATACTCTGACAGTGCAGCTAAAGGAGAAAGGGTTCATTTTAGCTCAGGGTGGTGAGTTCCCACCCATCAGGATGAGATGGCTGCAGGAAGTGCTTGAAGCAGCGCCTGTCTTTGAGTCTACCACAAAGACCAGTGAAGACAAATTAGAGGCCAGCTTGCTTTCCCACACACATAGCCTAGGCCCTGACCTGCAAGTAAGAAGTGTCTTCAGTGACCAATTAATGCAGTCAAGACAAGCGCCACAGCTATGTCTGAGGTCCATCACCCAGGCAGGCGATTTTAGAATCTGCCAAGTCTACAGTGACCAGGAGCCATGATGGTATCTGGGTTCTTTTAACTGGTTAATACTAATGTTTAAGACAGCTTTTGATTTGAATGTGTGTGAATGCATAACTGAACAAATCTAACTAGCGAGTTTACTTTATCTTTTTATTACTAATAGTTTATATAATTTATTATATATAGTAAATACGTACTTCCTTAACTCTGAAGATTACCTGTGTAATAATACAGTTAGTGCTTACTACGGATCTGCCTGCTTCCTTCAAGTCTTCTGTAGTCGCATGCATGCCAACAGTGATTGGCACTTGCCTTCCTTTTGCAGATGTTTAACGAAATCGCTTACACATGCAAACATATTATCAGTTAGCTTATGTAGATATTTTCAGTAGTGTCGAGGAAACTTTTTTCAGCTTGCGGTCTGTACGTGTTTGTTTCAGATATCTATTAGCAGCATACAGTTTTTCTAATTTGTTCTGTTAGTGTGATAGCAGTTTGCTCAATTAAAAAGTCATTGACTTCCAGAGCAAATCGCATTGGGCCTGGGTGCTGTGGAGTTCAATCTGTTTAGTGTTTCATGTTTTATGATTTTTGTATTTGTTTTCAAAAATGAGATTAGATTTCTTTCTTAATGTGCTACATTTATGTGAATTATTTACTGGCTTGTGATATTTAATATAATAACTAGTCATATTGCATCCTTTACATTCCAAGAGTTTATAGATATTTGAAAAACTTCCTGTAAGAGTTTGTGCCCAGAAAACTTTCTGTTCTAAGTAGATTTTTTTAATTTATGCTAAAAAATATTTTCATAATTATAGATATAATCTGATTTCTACCAAAAATATCAATTAAATTGTTTTATTGGGAACAAAACCTCACCAACATTTTAATTATTTATAATGCAAAAGAATAGTTATGTATAGTAACCTTTCTATTAAACAATACCTTTATGTAAATAATTGGCCTTCTTTGTAGAAAAGTAGGACAGTAACACTTCAGCAGAATTCAAGAAGTAGATGATTTGTAAATATATGTGACGTACACTGTTATAATAGTCTGGGTTGTTTTTTTTTTTATATTACCCCTTCTTCTTACCCTTTTATTTAAAGAAAAGTCTAATGCCAGGGAAACACCAGCGAGTTCTAAAATCCCGAGGTTTCTCCCCAGCTCTGACCTTCGTTCCTGTCACAGGGTTTAAGGATGCGGCTTCCCTGTTCTCTCCCATGTAGGTTTGCTTGTGGATTCCTTTTCTCACTGCAGCTAGTTGCTCTTCTGTGCTCCAGTAATTTGATAGGGAAAAGATCATCTATGACGCTGCAGTTTCAAACTGATGGGCACTAAACTCTCTGACATTTGATGTACTCGCTGTCCTGTGTCCAGTCTTACCTTTTACTTTATTTGTGATGATATTTAGTTCTTAAATTTCACACTCATAAAATGTTCTAGGGCATTACTTGTGAAAGATACTGTGCCTCCTGAACACAGGTTCCTGTGCATTCTGTTTAAGGAACCATGTGACAGTAAGTCAGATGTGCTTTGTCTCCATCTCTAAACACTTAATCGTGTATTTGCTAAGAAAACAAGGCACGTGTAAAAAGGAGGTAGTCGTCAAGCCAGGAGGATTAGCAATGGTGCCACAAGATAGTGCGATTCACAGGCGGCATCCAGAGTTCTTCAACGTCTCCAACGCTACTGTAGTTAGAGGCCTGCTGTTCCTGCTCAGAGTCAAGTGTCCCATCCAGAACCATCTGTTACATTTGGTTTTCACATCTTTAGTTTGCTTTAACCTCGAGCATTTCCTCAACTCTTTTTGGAGTTTCTTGACCACAGTATTCTAAAGAGGACAAGCCAGTTTTGGAAAAAGTATGTCAATCTGAATTTTCTTCCTTGGGGTTAGGTTATTACTATAGTATTTATCTCTGGCTAGAACTTCTCTGTGCTGTTGGTTTCTCTTATCCTCTATATCTTATGAGAAGCATGCAATATCTCCCTGTATCAATGTTAGCTGTGCTAACCTTTTTTTGTTGTTGTTGTTTTTAAAGTAGAACTTCTATTTTATTTTTCCACCATAGTTTTCCTTCTGCCCTTTCAAAACTACCTCTTTACATGGGCTTTGGTGCAGCGCCAGCAGGTCTGAATTGTGGTGGGGGTGTCTGGTCCTGCGCTTCACGGGATTGATTCCTGATGACCTTGCTATGGATGGCACAGCTCACGCAGTAATCACAGTAATGCAGCTTGATGCAGAGCTTAGGAAGCCCATAGGCGTTAAAGACGCTTGCTTCAGATACATCCCTGACAGCAGCGGCTTCTTCTTCTTTTTTTTTTTTTTTTGGTTTTTTCGAGACAGAGTTTCTCTGTATAGCCCTGGCTGTCCTGGAACTCACTCTATAGACCAGGCTACAAACTTCTTAATGGCCTATCCGTGGGCATGCACCGGGCACAGTTCGTGCAGCGAATTGACTGCACATGGCCGTGGCCCTTTTTGGCACGGACCGTTGTTTCTTCTTCTTCTTCTTTTTTTTGGTCATCTTGGAGCCAAGACTCGAAAAGCTGTGCTAACCTTGATTAGTTTGTTCAGGTATATCTGATAAACCTACTACTCATACGTTAAAGTTTTTCTTTCTAAATAGTTTGTAGGAGGGCGTGGGAGATACGATACTACACTTAGGACCAGTGACTCTTCTTCCAGAGGACCCAAATTTGGTTCATAGCACCCATGTTGGGCAGCTCACAACCACCTATAATTCTAGCTGCAGAGGGATTCAGCGCTCTCTTCTGAACTCTATAGGTACCATATCTATGTTCACATAACCCCTAGGGATACAGATAATTAATGTCTTAGGGTTCCGATTGCTGGGCTGAAACACCATAACCAAAAGTAACTTCCAGAGGAAGAGGAGTTTATTTGGCTTACACTTCCACATCTCCATTCATCAGGAAGGAAGTCACGGCAGGAACTCAAGCAGGGCAGGAACCTCTAGGCAGGAGTTGATGCAGAGGCCGTGGAGGATAGCTGCTCCCTGCCTTGCTCCCATGGCTTGCTCAGCCTGCTTTCTGACAGAACCCAGGACCACCAGCACAGCAGGGACTCACAATGGACTAGATCCTCCATCATCAATCACCAATTTAAAAAATGTTGTATAAGCTTGTCTGTAGCCCAGTAGACTGGAGGCATTTTCTCAGCTGAGGTTCCCTTCTCTCAGATGGCCATTGTTTGTGTCAAGTTGACATAAAACTAATCACCACAATTAATAAAGATAGAATATAATAAATTTGTAGGAGACACATCAAGAGCAAGAACTACCCTCCGTGCATGTGTGTGTGTGTGTGTGTGTGTGTGTGTGTGTGTGTGTGTGTGTGTATTTTGTCTTCCTCGAGTCTTGTTTGGGCCGTGACTTTCCCATCTCAGTCTCCATTGCTGGCTCCCTGTGTTATATGTTAGAATTATTCTGCAAGGGTTTGCTGCTGTCTTATCAGTTACTTTGGGTCGTAGCTGTTTGAATGATAGCATCTCCTACTAGAGGCAGGGTCGGCTTTAACTCCTTTTTGTAACCCTCAGCCATCCTGTATTTGTAGATGTGTGAGAGAGTGCTAAACAGGTGCTTGAATGAAAACAAAACAAAACAAAACAAAACAAAACAAAAAAACCTTTGCAGAGTTCTATTAGTTATGCCAAGTTTTACACCGTATGTAGAAGTCTTATTTGAGAGTCTTGAACAATTGAATGTCCAGATTTGTATAATGCTAGATGAATGAATATTCATGTGTCATTAACTCTAGCTTGTGTATTTATTTATGTTTGTCATATTTTATTCTCTGAAACACATTTTAGTGTTTCACATTTAGTGAATTAGTGAGGCACATCTTAGCTGATGGCTCTTATAACTGATCTGAGCCATGTCGGAAGCATTCCATTAACCTCATTCTAGGTAGAGCGAACGGAAGAGCATCAGTGACCCTTGAGACTCAGTGACACACTGTGAAGTCATTCCGATCAGTTCTGACACTATGGGTGTGATTTGCTGAGGTTGGGCTGTTTGAAGGTGTCACTGGCAGACTGTTGGGATTTGGAGGTGTAAGTTGAGTTGAAGGGTCAGCAGTTCCTGGATGGTCTAACCCTTCATGACAGACTGGGTAGTTGTCATGTCTCCCTCCAGTAGTTGGCATTCACACAGTCATAGCTGTGAAGTGGTATAATGAGAGCGCACTTTATCTTCAAGCCCAGAAGACTGGAATGCTGATACGTCTCAGTGTAGCATAACTTTCTCATTTCACTTATCATTAAAACAAAACAAAAAATAGAAAAAAGAACATTAACACTTCCTTTCTTTATCAACAGGAGTGAAACCTCGATCGGGCTGGGCCATAGATCCCTTTGGACATTCACCCACAATGACGTATCTGCTGAAGCGCGCTGGATTTTCACACATGCTCATCCAGAGAGTCCATTATTCAGTGAAAAAGCACTTCTCTTTGCAAAAGACACTGGAATTTTTCTGGAGACAGAATTGGGGTATGTATTATACAACGAAAGCCGATGATGCCATTGACCAAGCTGTAAAGTCTCAGGAGCTCTGAACTTAACAGCAGCGTGGGTGTCTTAGGTACTTTTTTGTTGCTGTGATGAGACACCAAAACCAAGGCCACTTATAAAAGAAAAGATTTGTTGAGGCTCATGGCTCCAGAGGGCTGGAATCCATGATCCTCATGGTGTCGGGCACGGCAGCAGGCAGGCTGACAAAAACGGCACTGTAGTGGGAGCCAAAAACTTACACGTTTAGACAAACAGAATGACACTGGCTCTCAAAACCTCAAAGCACACCCTAGTGACTGAAGACCTCCAGGACCACCACACTCCCCCCAATAGGGCCACACCTCCTCATCCTTCCCCCAGAGTCCCATCAACTGGGACCAGCATTCAGACAAATGAGACTGGGAGTCCATTTTCACTCAAAACGCCACACCACAGGGGATGTCACTTATAGTGCAGACCTTGAATATTAGACCGCTTTAAGATAGTTTTTTATAGGACACTTATTTCCCATTGTATTTGGGATTCTTAGGAATTTTATTTCAAGATTCTTAGGAATATTGGTGTCAGTTCATGTTTGGAAAATTGTGGAATTGTTTTTCTGACCAACAGAAGCAAATAGATGTGAGCGCGTAGCGTTTGTGCCGGCTACTGCTTTTACCTTCTCTGGTTTTATAATGATGGTTTTATTATTTATGCCATGTAGTAAATATGGCTTCTTAGATCAGTGGTTCTCAACCCTCCTGGTGCTGTGACCCTTAATACAGTTCCTCAAACTGTGGTGACCCCCATCCTTAACATTTTTGTTGCTACATCATAACTATAATTTTGCTTCTGCTATGAATCATAATGTAAATATTTCTGGAGATAGAGGTTTGCCAACGGGGCCCTGACCCACGGGTTGAGAACTTCTGGTCTAGTGGGAAAAGTACTATTTCCTTACAGAGTGAGCATACCTTAGAACTCATGTCTCGGGCCCAGCTGATGTTCCTTCCTTCTCTCTTCTTGTCTCTGTGTCTTATAAGAAATTTCCTTGGAATGACGTGGATACTGTCCTCCTAGAGAGTTTCATCCTTCTTGTATGCAGACAAATTAAGACAGAATTTACCCTTTTTTCTCTGGAGGAGACTGCAGATACAAGAGGTCCTGCCTTTACCAACCCCCACTAAATAAGAACATCTTACTTTTGAGATTATAATGTGCTTGTATTAAATTATAATATAAATGAAACATCCCAGCCTTCACCTTTCTCCTTCCAGAGCCTTCCATGTACCCTGCTAGCTCTCTTTCAAATCCATGGCCTCTTTTTCCATTAATTGTTACTGCATGTATGAATGTATAAAATATATTTTCGGTATTGTTACTGTATTCATGTTTCAGGGCTGACCTTTTGCTATTGGATAGCCAATTGGTGTGCTCTTCCCTGGGGATGCCTGTTTCTCCTGCTCTCGACATTCCTTCGATGTGCGTAGTTCTTTGTGTAGTTTCGAGGCCTTTTTGGCCTTTCCCATCTACTTTAGCATGTCCAGAGGTGTCTTCCTGTTCAGATCTCTTTCGGGTAGGCATGTTGGTTGGCCTTTACAGGTGTAGCTTTTGACATCGGTCTCAGCAGACTCCCTTGTCTTCTGGCTCTTACAGTCTTCCTACCCTCTCCTTCCCAATTGGTCCTGTTTTCTTTAACTGGTTTCTGCAATTATCCAGGGTATGTACTCACATGGGGAGATTGGGGGCTTAGGAGCCTTCAGTCATAGAGATCCCGTGACATTTGTCTTTCGGGGTCCTAGAGTACCTTACTTGGTAGAATCTTTTCTAGTGTCTAGATTTGTTGATTCTTTCGCTTTATTTTGTTTTATTTGTTTCTGTGTTCTAACGTTCTTTGATTTTTATTATTATATTCATTGGCTGGGTTTGCATTTGGTTTGTTCATGGTTTTCCATCTTTTTTTGAGTCACATCATAAGCCATTTATTTGTGTTCTTCCTGATTTAAAAAAAAATTAATGTAGGCATCTAGTGTAATCAGTCTCCTTTATAGGGTGGCTCTAAGTGTGTCTCAGGGGTTTTGTTGTTAGGTTTTCATTTAGTTCCAGCAAGATTTTTTATTCCTTTCTGACCCATTCATCATTCAGTACTTAGTTATTTATTCTCCTTGAATTTGCTTATTTATTAGTGATTTGTTTGCTGTCAGTTTTATTTCATTGTAGTCTCAAAGGATAAATCCTACCTTATTGAATTTATAAAGATTCCTGTGTGTGTGAGTGTGTGTGTGTCTGTGTGCATGTGCTCAGCACACACATACACAACCACATGTTCATGCACACATGCCAGATGTAGTCTCTGTTGGGGAAACTGTGTACTGCTGAGTAGAGTGTGTATTCTTTGCTGTGTGTGTGGGATACTTTGTAGATATCTGCAAGCCCATTTGCTATGTGACACCAGTTAATTCTGATGTTTTTCTGTTTCATTTTTGTTCAGATGACCTGTCTATTGGAGAAAGTGTGGTATTGAAGTTACCTCCTATTAATTGAGTCATGTCACTTCATTTCTTTAAATCCAGTAGTAGATATTTTAGGGAATCGGGTACTCCAGAGTTTGGTGTTTCTTGGTTTAGGATAGTAATGTCTTCTTGACTAACTGTTCCCTTGACTGGAATGAAGTGTCCTTCTCTATCTCTGATTAACTTTAGTTTGAAGTCTACTTAGCTGGATATTCATAGCAATGCCTATTTGCTTTGTGGTCACATTTTATTGGAGAACTCTTGTCTGTCCTTATGCTCTGAGGTCGGTTGTGCCTATCTTTAAAAATGAGTTGTGTTTTTGCTTGTAGGTAATAGATTTTGCTTATTAATTTTTAAGATTTTTTTTACTATTTGTTTATGTATTTTATGTATATATCTTGCATACCAGAAGAGAGCATGAGATCCCACTGTGGATGATTATGAGCCACCATGTAGCTACTGGGAGTTGAACTCAGATCCTGTAATGAGCAGCTATTGTTCTTAACTGCTGAGTCATGTCTCCCCTAGATTTTGTTTATTGACCCATTCATTCAGTTTGTGCCTCTTGATTGGAGAATTGAGTGCATTAATATTTAATGTTATTATTGAAATATATGTGTTAATTATGGTCATAGTGTTGTTGATATTTGGTATTGTTGTTTATGGTCTCATTATTATTTTGTATTTTAATAATTGTAGCTACATATTTCTTTCCACTGTTTCTCTCAGATGCTCGGTTCTCTCTTTGGCCTGAAATAATGCTTCCTGACTTTTCTTTGTTTAGGTACTTGGATATATTTTTGTTTAGTCTGTTTATATTGTGGAAATTTTTTTTTTTTTGTAATTTTTCTTTTTCAATCATGGCAGATAGTTTTGCTGGGTATATTATTTTATGTTGGCTCTCATAGCCTTTTAGGACTTGGTTGCTTTTCTTTTCTTGACTCTTCTTGGTTTTTAAAGTTTCTAATAAAAATAAGCTGCTATTCTAGTGGGTTTTTCTTTATATGTAACTTGTGTTTTTTTTTTTTCCTTTTGTATCTTTCAATATACTTTCTTTGTTATATATGCTTAATGTTTTAGCTATGATATACCATGGATATTTTCTTTTTACATCTTCTGTTTTAGATGCTCTCAGGGCTTCTGTTATCCCTGTAAGTATGCTTTCCCTTGGTTTGAACAGCTTTTCTTCTATGATCTTGCTGAAGATCTGGTCTGTTCCATTGATTTGGGATTCTTCTTTCTCTTCTCTGCCTATAATTGAAAGAGTTGGGTTTCTTTTTTATGGTTTCCCACACTTCTTGTGTGTTCCTTTCCTGTGTTTTATTTTACTTTACTTTGCATAGATTCTGTACTTACTTTTGAATCCTTATATTCTGTCTTTTGCTTGATTCATTCTTCCTGTAAGGTTTTCCTTTGAGTTTCCTAGTTGAATTGTTGGGATCTCCAAATCTGTCTTCATTTCAGCATGAGTCTTCTTGAGTGTTTGTATTTCCTGACTGTGTTCTGTTCCTGTGTGTATGAGTGTCCTTGTCAATATTACCATACATTCTGCTTCATGTTTTCTTGGTTATCACTCAAGCATTTATTTTCCTTATTCTTTTTCTCCTTAAGCTCATTGATCTTTTTTCTGTGTTTTCTAAAAATTTCTTGAAGTGTATGTTTTTTTTTTTTTTTTTTTTTTTAAATCCTGATTCTTGGGACTGATCTATAAAATTCTCAATGATAAACTTTTCTACAAGACAGGTAGGTTCTGGAGAGAAGAAACTGGCTTGATCTTTACTATTACTGTTTTTTTTTGTGATGAAATATAGTTATATGGACTTCCTTTGTTAATTAAGTGTGTTCTGGACAGAGCAGCCTTGTCAAAAAAGAGGGTATGCCAACAGTGTTGGACCTAATGGTTGGGTATAGCTTGAGTGAAATGAAGTCAAATGGACAAACAAGCTAGTATATAAACTGTGCTTCCTCCTTCAAGGCTGGAGTTTGGAGGTAGATCTTGCCGGCTTTAACGTTTGTATATGATTTTGGAGAGTCTTGTATACTAGGGGTATAGATAGGATGGTCTTGGCCAGTCTCCCAAGCTCCTTTGTAGAATAGGCAGGGGAGGCCGGAATAGGCTATTTCATTGGTTGTGGGACCCAGGCTAGATCTGGTGGACTTTGGAAAATACATGGATACGAAAGTAAGGTGATCTCAACCAGGCTAGATCCTGGTATAGGAGGACATAGAAATTCTAGTTACCAAGTGAGGTGATTGGAAGCTTTGCAGAAATAATCTATGGGTATTTACAGATAATGTAGGTCCTAGTATAAGTTGACTGTAGCAGTCATGAGGATGTTCAAACAGGTTGGGTAAGGGATATGAGACTCTGTAGAAGCCTAGAGGTTGGCTACTGCACAGGTAGGAAATTATAGACTGGGCTGAGCAGGGCACTCGTAGTAGGACCCAAGCTAGATTTGGCAGATTTTGGAAAAATCATGTTGTGGAAGTCAGGGGGTACTCATCAGCTAGACCCAGGAGGAGGATGTGGGAAGTCTAAATCTGGGTACCTAGTGGGGTGCTTTATATTTGTTTTTATTTGTTAAATCTTTATTGTAGGGCATACCGTATATGAAATGCTTTATGATCCCCCCTTCAGTCTCTCTAGCCGTCTTGAGTTGATTTAATCTTTTTATGTCAAAGAAATGGAAGCTTAGATTCATGAAGACATTTGTGGGACAGTAGAACTTAAATGTCGTAGTTGCCAAAGCTGAAGCCTCTGCTCCAGTGCCTGTGTGGTTGAGTCTGATGCCCATCTCCGCTGAAGGCTGCAGAGAGGGCACCAGCTACCCTACACGTGCTTCCTGAGGAACTCAGCCACCAGTGTTTCAGAAAATAGTTGGTTTGACATCAAGAAAATAACTTCCCCATATGTGTTACTGTGTTTCACTAAGGAATGTAATTAGTTATTTATTTATCTATCATCTATTGACCTATCATCTGTCTATATCTACCTATCATCTATCTATATCTATATCTATTATCTATCATCTGTCTATATCTATATGGATCCTCTGTCTTCATCTATCCATCATCTATCTTCAACATCATCTGTCTGTCATATGTAATATCTATATCTATATCTATATCTATCTATCTATCTATCATCTATCTATCATCTATCACCTATCTACAACCTACCTTTCATCTATCTATCAGTCTGTCTATCTATCCATCCATTCATCCATCTATCCATCCATCCATCCATCCATCCATCTATCCATCTTTCTATGTATATTTAATTCTGGAAAAACTCACCTTGCAGGGAGGCCCAGATCTCGAAGGGTGTTTGTTACATCATGTATAGTTTAACCAAATACATCTTAATGTGAAAAACAATTCATTTGTAGAAGCTTTGCCTAAACAATCGGTGTGTTTGAAGTTACTTTGAATTAGCAGTTGGTAAGAAATGATTGAGTAGTTTTCTGTATTTGCCACAGCTAGAAGATATTCTGAGTATAAGGAAGTCACATGTTACATGTAAAATTACATGTAGTACGATGTAGACACATCCAGGAGATGGAACTATATAAAATATGCTGCCGAGTGGAAGATTGGGAAAGATACTAGGTCCAGGCTATATCTTGGTCAAAGAATCAAGTAGGGCTTATTTACCACCAGTTTTGGGACTCCAGATGGCCTGCTGATATACCTGCAGTGTCAGTGACCATTGTCCTTTGATGTCAGACTTGGGGGATGTATTTCATTGACACTTGCAGGGGACAGCAAGAAACACTGGTTTTAATTAGTTTAAAATTTTGTCATAGGAGTGGATAAAGCTTCTTAGGTCTTCTCGGGTTGGTTTGAGGTTGTGGCTTCCTGAGAGATGTTTTCAAATTAGGTGTAGCTTGTTTGTGTGTTTTGTTCTTATGAAGCAGTTATTTTCATTGTTAAAAATGTTGGCTGACTCCCTTGTCCTTATTAAAGAAGCAGTAACCATTGTAGAGTACCCAGAATACCCACCCACTGGAGAGCCGCACATACCTGGAGGACGGGAGACGGAAGACGGGTGCTGCCAAAGCCTAGCGCAGTCCCCAAGACCCTCTAGTGTGCCTGCTGGCCAGCTTCTGCCCAGGAGTGGGCAGTAGTCTCATGCCAGAGAGAGATTGCGGTCTTAACTAAAACACCGTCCTCTCTCAGTGGCTAGTACATAATTTCCTGTTTTGGTTTGCTTTGGTTTTTGAATTGGAAGCTCCCCTCTCCTAGGTTCTCTTTGTGATGGAAAATACCGCTGACTCATTCCTGGGACCTACAGGAAAGAAGCCTTGAACTTTCCAGCACTCTCTCTCTCCTGGCAAGGGAATTGGCCTCCCTCTAGGGCCTTCCTCCTCTGCCCACTCTTCCTCCTTTGTTCCCTCAGCCCCCTCTCTCACTCCTCTTCTCACCAAGCCTCAGTGGCTGACCTAACTGTCAACAATGAGTCCCCAGGAACAGATGTAGCAGAAGCTGGCAGTCCAGCATTGACAAGGTTGAGATTTTGCATGAGCCAGCTGTAACTCAAGTTGTGTCCTCCAGGTCACAATTTTGCTCAGGTTGTATCCTCCAGGTCAGCAATTGCTGGTTCACTGGGGACATTTCTATTTCAATTCTACTAGATAGAAGAGGGGTGTGAGGGTGAGCTGGAGATCTTCCTTCAGCTGTGGCTGTGAAGTGCTTCTGGAGTATAAATGCCTGCTGATTTACAGCACAGCTTGCATTTCCTAGATATGTATGAAACGATGGCATCTGGGTAGTTTTGGAGAGGAACAATTTCATGAGTGGAAATATGTTGACTTTCTATTTTAGATCTTGGATCTGTCACAGACATTTTGTGCCATATGATGCCCTTCTACAGCTACGACATCCCCCACACCTGCGGACCTGATCCTAAAATATGCTGCCAGTTTGATTTTAAAAGACTTCCTGGAGGCAGATATGGTTGTCCCTGGGGAGTTCCCGCAGAAGCAATAACTCCTGGAAATGTCCAAAGCAGGTATTAAAATGCATGTTTTGTGAGACATCAAGAACACCTTGGCCACTCACTTCCATGTTGTTGAAGGGCTGAATGAGTGGGTGTTGACAGCCAGCATTATCCTCATTCAGACCAGATCTAATGCAGCGTCAGAATGCCAGCATCTCGACCATGCCTTTACGCGGTATAATTTAATGGCAAGTGAACAATGACAGATCAATATACAATGGCTAACTTACAATACGCTGTTATTACCATCTCCTTTGCACTCACTATAAAAGCTTTCTACTGTGTTTGATTGATTTCATATACTTCTGTTGATAATAAGACTTTTGGTTCTTATTGTACGAAGTGGTAAGAAAAGCAACTCAACTGCAAAAACACATTTATTAAAATGGAGCACATGACGAGTGTAATTATCTCTTACCTTAATAACAATGTCAATTATGGTGGCTCGGATGAATACACATTTTTGTATCTTTCTGATGTTTTTGACTTACAGAAGGCTTTAATTAGAATTATGTAGACTTAAGTACACTTGAATAAAAATTGCTAGGATGGACCACTTCTTCAGAAAAAAAATGCAGTAATGAAGGAAACTTCTCATTTCAAGTTATGTAGAGTTTCTCATTTTGGTTCCTATGAAGTTCAGTTACACTAAGAGTGAGAAATATGTAATACATTGTGTTCTAATATAGAAATATCAAATCCTGCTAGAAAAAGAATACAGCTTTTGAATAAATTAATAATTATGTATTACCATCTATATTTAAAAGTTCTTAAAAATAGTTGAGTAAAGTAATAGTTCTGGGTTCTCTGGTATTTTTAGGAATATATATTAGTTATACATACACACACACACACACATATATATATATATATATATATAAAAAATAATGGACTATGAGTTTTAGATAGAGCAAGGGGGAAGTTACATGGGCATGGCTGAATAACTTTAGATAAATATATATGGTAGTACATAAATCAGGAGGGGGAGGGGTGCTGTTTCTAGTGGTCATGAAGGCGGCTGGAGGAAAAGACATATAATGCGTATGCTGCCTTCTCTCTGTATAAACAACACATACAAGCTTTGGTTTATTTATTAGACAACATTTCTATTATTACTGCATTACCTTACGAATATAGCTGAGTGCTCATCTACAGTACATGTTTTATCTGCTGTCATATTTTATTTTAATTCCTTTTACTGAGGGAGGGAGTTTTGTTTCATTTTTCATGTGCATTTGAAATTAGAAGTAATAATTAAAAATACACTTAAAATTATGGAATTTAAGTACTTGATAGTAAAGATTATCTCACCAAATGCTGATCTCAGAAAACTATGAATCATATATTATTTGAAATCACTATGGTTATATTTTACTCATCAAGCTACTAAAACTAAGAATTATATATTATATGAAATTACTATGAAGATACTTTAAGGTCATTAAATTATTGCTAAAAATTTGTATTTGCAAAGCAGTTTCAGAGAGTATAAATTTCAGAATGTCCATATGGGATTCTAAGTTTAATTAAATGTTGTTTTTCATAAAATACCTCTTATTGATGTTCTTTGAGGTACTTTCATAAGTTTTATATTGGGAATTGGAATTTACTTTTGGATAATCTTTGAAGTGAAGATTGGAATACTAGGCAAAAAACCCACTCTTGTCATTTAAACATGAGTTCCATAAGCTTTGACTCTTTCCACCCTGAATGACTCTGGCTTCATCTGTTTATTTAATTAGATTTTGTGAGCCCATCTTCCTGTTTTCTCAATGGTGTCCCAACTTAGTGTCTCCCAAAGGGAGTTCCACCAGAACACTGACTCTGAGGTATAAAAGCTGTTGACATCAGCACACCATGCTTGGCTGGCCTTTGAGGGCCAGGGTTCAGAGCCCAAGAGGGTGGAAATCAGAATAGCAAATTCAGGTGCCGAGCAGGAGCTGCTGACAGCGTGGCAGTGGCCAGGCTCTCCATAGCAGCTGTACAGTGAGTGGCTGTTCCTTTGAAAGGAAAATATTAAAATTCTAGAAAATATTTGGTGTCATAATTTATACCTTTTAATCATTTTCTAAATTTGCTTTCTTCCACGTTTTACCAGACTATTAGATTTTTGATTGTTAGAAAGTGGGATATTAAAGTCCAGAGAGTTCAATATTGATAGGTAGCTGAGAGACCTTCGATCTTCCCACATGAGATTATTGTGAAATATGGGCTGTCTGGTGTCTAATTGCTGTGTGAGGAAGGGGATTCCAGGAAGACACTGGGATCTAAGTGGGCTGGGCCATCTCAACGGAGAAAAATCTGTCTTATATATTTCACTTTACCTCATTTTTAAAAGGAATTAATAATGATTCTTTTCATATAATACACCTTTGGTTTCTAAACTGTCTTGTTTCCTGAGCTGCCATGTCAGCTTTTCCTGAAGTTTTTTTTTTTTTTTTTTTTAACATCTCCCTTCCCTTTCACAGGGCTCAGATGTTACTGGATCAGTACCGGAAAAAGTCAAAACTTTTCCGCACCAAAGTTCTTCTGGCCCCACTTGGAGACGACTTTCGGTATAGTGAATACACGGAATGGGACCTGCAGTACAGGAACTATGAGCAACTATTCAACTACATGAACTCCCAGCCCCATCTCAGAGTGAAGGTGAGGAGAGGGGCTTTTATGCCACCTTTGAAGTTGAACCTCCATCCTTCACTGAGACCCCACCACAATATCCAGTGTCTCTGTCCTGTGTTCCTGGAACCTGCCCATATTAAAAACACAAATGTAAATTTACCATACCCTGTGGTACCATTTCCAAAAGTCATCCTTTCTTCCTACGTGTGAGGAAATTTACTGCCTAGGGATTAGAGGGGCATTCCTTTTATGTGATTTTTTTTTTCTTTTTTTGGTTTTTTGAGACAGGGTTTCTCTGTGCAGCCCTAGCTGTCCTGGAACTCACTCTGTAGACCAGGCTGGCCTCGAACTCAGAAATCCACCTGCCTCTGCCTTCCAAGTGCTGGGATTAAAGGCATGGGCCACCACCACCCGGCTCTTTTATGTGATTTTAAAAGAATGTACACCCACTGAGTCTTGGCCTCTCCTTCAGGGGTGTCTGCTTTGTTTACAGCGAGCAAGGGTTTTTGTTTTCTCCTGTCACCTCCTGTGGTTTGCTGATGTGACCAGCTGCAAGGAACGAGCCTTTCACGGGTTTGACAGATGTCTTGTGTTTAGAGCATACACTTTCACTTTTCCTAAGCGGGATGATTTTGAAAATAATCACCTGCTTGTGGGTTTTATTGTTTTTGTTTGTTTGTTTGAAGAGTAGGATAGCTGCCTTCTCTTTATGGCCATATCCCAGCACTGGGAGCTTAGAGTCACCCTTGTTCCAGACGTGTCCTCTAGCTTTTGTGGAAGCAAATCGCAGGTGCCATGTTTTATCTATAATCTTAAAAAGTAGCAGTAATTTTGTAACAGGAAATCTAAACAGGATGATATTTTCTTGGCCTAATAAAACATGTTTTACTTGAGACAAGTTTCAAATCTGACACATATATTACATCTGGACACAAAGCCTTTTAAAGTTTTGTTTCAAATATTTCTTAGAGACCCTATGTGGTGAAATTCACTATTAAACATATCTGTTAGCGTCACATACCCATCCACAGCACATAGAAGATCTGCAGAAGGAAGTGCTGTCTCTGTGTAGAAAGTTTTAACAGTTTATAATGGATCATAATTTATGTGGTAAGAATTTAAGTTTATTAAGTAAATGTCTATAACATCAAATAAATGAACTTTTTAAAAAATAAAAAAATTTATCCCAAATACTTACAATTAAAAATTTTCAAGGGTATGAAGTCTGTACCCTCAAAAGTGAAGCTCATACATGATCAGAGAGGGGTGCATGGAAGTATCTTACTTTCAAATGCTTCCTTCCTTCACTCACTCACTCAGTCACTCACCCACCCACCCACCTACCCACTCACTCACTCACCCACCCACCCACCTACCCACTCACTCACCCACCCACCCACCCATTCACTCACTCACTCACTCACTCACTCACTCACTCACTCACTCACTCACTCACTTACTCACCCACCCACCCACCCATTCACTCACTCACTCACTCACTCACCCATTCACTCACTCACTCACTCACTCACCCACCCACCTACCCACTCACTCACTCATCCACCCACCCACTCACTCACTCACTCACCCACCCACCCACTCACTCACCCACCCAGTCAATCACTCACTCACTCACTCACCCACCCAGTCAATCACTCACTCACTCACTCACCCACCCACCCACCCACCCACTCATTCACTCACTCACTCAGTGCACATGCGTGTGGATGCCAGAGGTGCACACTGAGTACCTCCTTTGCTGGTTTTTCACCTCATACCTCAGGCAGAGTCTCTCACTGAACGTGGAGTTTACGTGCATGGCTAGATGGTGTGACCATTGAGCTAGACTTCCTCCTGTCGCCACCTCCATAGCCCTGGCTTATGCGTGCCACTATGCCTAGCTTTCTTATATGGGCACTGCTGATCTGAACTCAGGTCCTCCTGCTTTGTGGCAAGGGCTTTAGCCACTGAGCCATTCCCCAGCCCTCTAAATGTAGCTTATATATCTTTCTTCCTTGACCCTAAAGGATTAGGTCATAATTTTGTCATTTTCCCATTTCTTCTTTTTTTTAATGCTTATTAAAGCAAGTTAAAAATAATTTAATTAAATACCACATACATAGAATTTTGTAAGTATGCAGAGAATTTTGAAGCATCATTTAGAGCCAAGCTTAAGCCATCATCCACCCAAAGGAAGGAATAGAGCCTTGCCCCCATCCCCCCCCACACACATGCAAGTAAAAGGTATTGTGCTCCTGTTTTCCATATTAATCTCTACTTCTTCCTCATAAGAGTCTCTTTCTAATCCTTGATAATCCCCTTTCTAATTCCTTTTCCCTTTAGAGGCCACATGTGAGAGACAATGTTCTGCTTATTGTCCTGCCTTTCTGAGTGAGAGTTACTTCATTGATCCTGATGATCTCTAGGTCCACCCACTTTACTGTATCCAGTGTGATACTGCTGCTGGCTGTTTGTCTCCCTCCTCCCTCCCCTCCCCCCTCCTTCTCTTCCTCCTCCTCTTCACTCATGGCTCAGTAATGGTCCTTATGTGTATGTGCCATAACCCTTTTACGTTTACTTACTGAGTGCCATCTAGACAGGTTCCATAACATAGCTGTTGTAAACGGCACTTCAGCAAACGTGGACACACAGGTATCTGTAGTGTACACTGCCTGATCCTCCAGGTTAGTCAGTGCTTCTCATGGTTAGGTTCCCAAGCATATCTGGAATAGAGCGCAGTGAGTGAAGCCAGGATCAAGACAGACTTCTCCATGAGCACATACAGCGCCATGGTCGTGTGGTTCCACATGTGTCTATGTAAACTTTTAAATTCCTACAAAACAAAACAAACAAACCCCTACAAAAGAGCAACAAAAATAAAACCTCAGTCCTTTTCATCTCTTGTTAGAACTGTATTTCATATGTGGTTCTGGATGAGCACACTTTTGGGCACCACAAATATGACATATTTGGTGTATAATAATGCCGTTGGCCTTTGTAGCTTGAGCTTATATCCAGTAACCTTGAGTTTTAAGTTTTAAATGACCTGATACCAAGTTCTGTCAACCGTCCTTCTTGTCTGTGTCATTTGCTAGATGTTTATGTCTCATGCAGTGACTGGACAAGTGCCCGTACTGGGTGTGGTAGGTGCACAGCCCTGCGTATGTGTTAGAACCTCCCGGGGTTCGGCACCAGCCTTGTGGTCCTTGTTATTCTCCTGCTCACTTCTGCTCAGATCAGGGGAGCAGAACTGCTTTGTAACTGGGCTGTTGTTCTGAAAGCTTCTCCATTCTTTCTTAGAGGACTAAGGTGGAGAAGTATGATACGTGAGCTGACTTGAGGCTAAAATCGTCTCCAGACCTCTGGAGCACTTTCCCTTTGTCAGATTTTCACTGCTGCCCTGTCTACATTCATCGGAACTACTTTTTATTTGAACCCTTCAGTGCATTGAGCCTTTGTATGATTTGGAGTCTATAGACTTGTAGATCTAAATAGTTCTGTAAACTGCTTTACATAGACATGTTTCCTCTTAAATTTGGGCCTCGGTACAATTCAAAGAAAAAGTCACTGCTATTGGACACTACCCCACTATCATTTATGAGTATAGCCTTTGTGCCTGTGCCAACATGGAACTCTTGCTAAATATTTATTAATTTTCCTTTCTATAATTACTATTTTATTCATGAATTAATAACGTAAAGCATTAATTATTAGTGAGTAACTGAAACATGACTGTATTACCCTAGATCCAGTTTGGAACTTTGTCAGATTATTTTGATGCCTTGGAGAAAGCAGTGGCAGCTGAGAAAAAGGGTAGCCAGTCCGTCTTCCCCACCCTGAGTGGGGACTTCTTCACTTACGCTGACCGAGACGACCATTACTGGAGTGGCTACTTCACATCCAGACCTTTCTACAAACGAATGGACAGAGTAATGGAATCTCGTTTAAGGTACTAGACCTTCAAGAGTGTTCGGTTCATTTATTCTGTTACGTCACCATAGCGTTTTAATAGGGGTTCGCAATACATCCTTTCTGTGCTGCGATGTATTTGAGTTTCAATGCACTTAGAATTGTTCTCTATAGTGTAATCAAATTAGCATACTTTTAGGTTTTTTTTTTTGGTTCTGAGGGAGAAGCAACTTATTGAGGTATATTTTCTTCAGTTTGCACTCCGTGTTTTTCTCATTAATTTTCAGTATTGTTTCTGCCCTGTGTTACAATTAGATGATATTTGTGTATCCACAGGCAGGTAGCCCAGCAGACTGAATTGTTATAGTCAAAGAGGCACACAGTGCTTCTGAGAAGCTCCAAGTGGGCCTCTCAGGGCAAGCTCTAAAATGAGTATATTTTCTATGTGGGAGAACTTCAGAGGCTCCGGCTCACTTCTGATTTCAAGTACCTTTCCATATGACTTTTCTTCTTAGAATTGCAAAGTGTTGAGAATTGATGGGTAAGCAGGTGATTGGGTGAATAATTCTGTAGAAATGCCAGGAAAGAGCACAGTAGCATAAATAGCCAGATCAATAGAATTTCCAGTCACTGACAGAGAGAGCTTTGTCTATGATGTCCACTATGGAAGCTTTTACCCTTGAGCACTAGAAGTGTGGCCAGTGTGGCTGAGAACTGGAGTCTGTACATTTTGTCCACATGCTTCTAGACACATTTGGACATGCTTTCTAAGAAACCAAGTCTGATGCTCTGTGAACCAAACTGTCTTTAGATGCCAGAGCCTTTCCTTTCATCTCTGACCCAGTAGAGACATTTCTTTTCAAGGTGATTGGCCTTTTTCAAAGATTTGTTTTTACTTTATATGTGTGTGTTTTGCTTACGTGTGTGTACACATGAGCAACGCATGTGTGCATGATGCGTGCAGAAGCCCAAGAAAGGTACCAGGTGCTCTAGACTCTAGTTACAGATGGGGATGAGCTGCCATGTGGGTACTGGAAACTGGGGACCAGGAACCAAGCCCAGGTCCTCTGAGAAGAGCAGATCATGTTTTGAACCACTCATGAGCCATTGCTCCAGGCCTTTCAAGCTGAGTCTTGATATTATAATCCAATGATTATTGATATTATAATCCAGTTAGATCTTACCTCCTCTTTCATATGCTAATATTTTGTGAATACATTTTAGAAAGACAGTTTTTTAAAAATGATAAATTTCTTTAAGGAAATATCTCGGGTATGAGAGAAGAGTATATTTAAAATATGTTTATCATATATATGATATTTATGTTTATACATAAAATAGATTTTATATACTAAAGAAATGTTCACAAAGTGGTGTTTATTGTAATTTTTTATGATAAAAGAGAATAAATGATACATAGTATAAAGATTTATACCAATGGATTAGTGAGTTTTGAGTGTTAATTATTTTCTAATGGCAAAGAATTGTGAATATATCCAACATATTAATGAAATATATTCAAGGCACCATGGTTATGATTAGGAATTTATTTTTATATTATGCTTTATGGCAAGGTGAAGTAAAGAGTGTATAATTGTTTTAAATTTCTGACTGTTGCTTAATGTAAAACAAATGTGTTGTCTGATGGTAATATTCCACTCTCATTTGCAAAGTGTAGATAGAAAGGTATAAAGAAGAAATTCTGGTAGTTTAACATACTGGTGTAGTGATTGTTCAACATGTTTGAGGCCTCAGTTCAGTTCTTAGTGCATACACACATACGCACACACATGCACATGTACACGCACACACATACACACACACACACACACACACACACACACACACAAGTGAAAAAATCATTTCAAAATCTGCAGTGGAATTTGAGATATTCGTATAATATAGTAGGTCTAAACCCCCACAGTAGTTGCATAACAGATGCAATACAATACACACACACACACACACACACATATATGTATACATATATATATATATATATTGGATAGTTACATTACAGTTTATAACAGTAGCAAAATTACAGTTCTGAAGAACAGTGAAATAATGTTATGGTTGGGGCACCACAGCATGAGAAACTGTATTAAAAGGTAGCAGCATTAGGAAGGCTGAGAACCAGTGATACAATGTATTACTGTTTTCAAAAGCAGGATGTGAGTGGGCATACATGATTTATTTAACTCTGATTTGCTCACGTCTATGGCATGAGTGTGGACAGGAATTTTGAAGTGGGAGTTATTTTCTATCTTTCCTTATTTTTACAATTTAGAGAACTCATGACTTTTAATGAAAACACTTCTGATACCTCCTTTTTCCTGAGTATTGATACAATTTTAAGGTGCCTTCATCCATTTCTCTAACATGTTTATGATGCAAGACCTTCTTTTGGTCCATGTTGCCTTTGAAAACATTTTGAAGGAAACCTGTTTTGAAGCATAATCTTCAGATCATAAGCTCATATTCTTATCTCAAAGCCATTCTAGTCTTTAAAGCATATGAAAAAGCTGGGCATTGAGCTTCATGCCAGCACCCAAGAGGCCACTGCAGGTAGATTTGCAGGAGTTGGAAGCCCACCTAGGTTCATAGATCTGAATGCTCGGAACTATTTGGGAAGGATTAGGAGGTGTGGCCTGTTGGAGGAAGTATGTCGCCGCACTTTGAGGTTTCCAAAGCTAACACCAAGCCTAGTCTCTCACTCTGCCCACTTTCATTTTTCTCACTGTGTTCCATACAGAGAAACACACCTTCCTGCCAACAGGCCCTGGCATTTTTCCAGGATACTGATATTTCCAGTATCACTGTAAACACAGTAGTCTTTGGTGATTGAGAACCTAAATATATTAGATAGGTACAATGTTAGTTTTTAAAAATTTGCATTGAAATTTTATATTTGTTATTTTTTTTTAACTACATTTAACAATCATCATTGAGCCAGGTAACGTAGTGCATGTGTTTAATCCAGCACCAGTGTGGAGGAATGAGAGTGGGTAGAGAGAGACAGGTAGGTCTCTGTGTTCAAGGCCAGCCTTGTCCACAAAGTAAGACCCTGTCTCAAAAATAAAAACAACAGCAAAATTATCAGTGATTATAAGTTAAATGTTTGTTTCAGAAAAAAATATATTAATGACTCTTTTGTGCACTTAGGACTGCTGAAATTCTTTACCATTTGGCCTTGAAACAAGCTCAGAAATACAAGATAAATAAATTTCTTTCATCACCTCATTACACAACACTGACAGAAGCCAGAAGGAACTTAGGACTATTTCAGCATCATGATGCCATCACAGGAACCGCGAAAGACTGGGTGGTTGTGGACTACGGTACCAGGTAATGCACTACAGAGACATGGGCTCAAGTAAAATATTTTTAGTGTGTGCATGTGCGAGTGTCTGTTGATGAAGCTGATAGCTGTTAGTTTATAGCAGAGCACATACCCAGTGTTATTTGTTCTATTATACATATATATATATACACACACACACACTATACATATATGTATAGTGTGTGTGTGTATATATATATATGTGTGTGTGTGTGTATGTGTGTGTGTATATATATTCTATATATTGCTATAGCCAGCTATTACCAACTTTCAAGAGCTGTGTGGAAGTGTCGTTGTAGTCCCAGCTTTCAACATCAGTCCCTGTCGTCCTCATCTCCAGATGTTAAGTGTTGTCTTAAAGCCAGTCCTGTTGTCTTCTAAGTACAGTGTGACAGTTGAGATTATCTTTTTTATCAAATACTTGACATTTAATCAGTCATACCTAACCTGGGCAGGCAATTGAGTGCCATCCCACCATTCTGCCGTGCAGCAGCCTAACTCTGTCTTCTTTTATACCCAGCTGTCCTGGGCAGGCAATCGAGTGCCATCACCGTGCAGCAGTTTAACCTTGTCTTCTTTCATACCTAGCTGTCCTTGGATGCTTGCCTGTCTTAGAGGACACTGATAGGAAAGCCAGGAGGGCCGTAGTAAGTCAGGTGTGTAGGGAGAAAAGTGTCAGAAGTGAGAATGGTGGCTGGTGTTGACAGGAAGGACCTTCCTCAGAGAGAGTCTCTCAGACAACTGAGGAAGCAGGTACTCAGTTGTTTCTAAAACAATTCTTAGATTAAAGAGCATTACTGAAGAATTCGACGTTGTGTGTACATGGTGACCTGGAATGGCTGAGATCTTTGTATCCAGTGCTGCCTGGTAACAGAGAAGCTGACCTGTCCTGGCTGGGAGCTCTGTCCTTATTCAGTTTGATAAGCAGGCATGGGGAAACTAGGAAGGTTTCCCATTGGGCACAGAGTTTTACCTGCTGTCTCACTATTTGTAGACTCTTGTCTCGTCTAGATTTTCTTATGGTTTCATTGTTGTCTTGCGATGGGACCCAGTGGTAGAGAGTTTGTATACCAGGCATGTGACCTTACAATTTAATCCTCTGAGCTAAAAATATGCATAAAAGATGCTGTGCTCTGTAATATTTTAAAATTATCAGACATATACTGCGCACATTTAAAACTTTTATAACCACTCTTGTTGTAAAAAGAGTGTAGAGCACATCAAATTAATACTAAATAATTGATTTACAATTGGCATTTCCATTGTGCTACGCACTGAAGTTTTTAGTTCTAATATTTTAACTAGATTTCAAGAGATGAAAAGGAAACATATTCTTAAAACTTCACTTGACTTCAGTCCTTCAAAGAGTATATTTAAGATCTTATCTTGAATATCTTGTCAGTTTTTCCTCAATGTATTCTGCACAGAGGTTGAACTGTCATTGTTGGCGATGCTGTGGCTGTTTCTCTCACAGAAAGGAAGGGCAGAGCCTGCTTGTCCTTATTCTTGCCTCTGACTTACTGAGAATTTCTAAGAAAGTCTTGGACACACAGGGCAGTGGGGAACCACTCTCCTGCTCTGCCAGCTTGCTCTATCTGGGTGCCATAGCAAAGGTACCTGCCATACGACATTGAATTATTCGTCCACATGCTGTCTCATGACCTACTTTGTAGAGGCCAGTCACTAAGTACCCAGTGTGGGTTTTGATGCTTTTAGCGTAATACCAGGCCTGTGCAGGACTGTGTGTTAGAGGTGGCAGAAAGACATAGTAATTTTCAAATTGTACTTGACATTTGTAAATTTACTCTGCCAGTACTTCACACTTCAACAGAAAAGTCGTAAACAATTATCAAGTCATTAGCACAGACACTTTTAAGAAGGAAATTTCAAAACACGCGTTGAAGACTGAGACAGAGGCTGCTGGTACTGGAGCTCGCCCCCACTCTGCTGCTGACTGCCACTCATTCAGATGTTGGCAGGCTTGTCCCTTTGAACAGTTGTGTGAGTGAGGGATCGGTGGCTGCCAAGATCAACTCCGAACAGCATTAATCTTGCCCTGTTTATTCTCATGTCATATTTTAAAGTCTGTAGATCACCCAGTCAGTGTGTCAGCTCCACAGTGCTGGAGGGGAGCCAGGCCCTTCTAGCTTCTTCTTCTCCCTCCTGGACTGAGTCTGACTACTACTCTCAACAGTAGCCTAAATGTTTGCCTGCCTGCCTGTCTGCCTGCCTTCCTGCCTGTCTGCCTGTCTGTCTGCCTGCCTGCCTGTCTGTCTGCCTGCCTGTCTGCCTGCCTGCCTGCCTGCTTGCTTTCCTGCTTTCCTGCCTGTCTGCCTGTCTGTCTGCCTGCCTGCCTGTCTGTCTGTCTGCCTGCCTGCCTGCCTGCCTGCCTGCCTGCCTGCCTGTCTGCCTGCTTTCCTGCCTGTCTATCTTTCCTGGAACTCAGTCTATAGATCAGGTTCTTTAACATGGAGAAAGAGAATGCTTCATGGCACATTTAAGGGTTACTTTTAATTATGGCATGAAAAGGAGTGACTTAGGCTGGGACCGGATGATGGACATTTAGCTTTACATGTAGATAGTGGGGCTGGTAGGGAAGGGGCGGAGTCAGTGACATAAAGGTTTAAGTTTTCCAGTTATCCCCATGTTGTAGTTGCAGTAGTGAGAGGAAGCTACATAAGGGTGAGTGGGAGAAGCCAAATGGATGGGTGAGCCTGTTGACCGACAGGCAGGGTACCAGCTGTTTAAACAACAGGCATGACCACGATCAGAAAAGCTGAGGGTCCGGACTGCTCGCTCTCTGAACCGTGTTCAGCATTAATGTGATGAGTTCATGTTAGGATGCCGGAGGCATTGTTAGTCCCACATTGAGGAGAGGTCTAAACTTTAAAATTCTGTTCTGCCCCATCTTTCCTGAGCTTACTCAC
The DNA here is from genome assembly GCA_019843815.1 of Montemys delectorum. Classification (NCBI taxonomy): domain Eukaryota; kingdom Metazoa; phylum Chordata; class Mammalia; order Rodentia; family Muridae; genus Montemys; species Montemys delectorum. The sequence continues at coordinate 49,838 of JADRCD010218602.1, forward strand.
TGTGCCTCATTTGAACAGTACAGCTTTATATATCCTGGGGAGCTGTTTGGGAAATGCTTGACTCTGGTTCACGCCTCATCTCATTAGGACACTGCGTGTTCACGGAATAGATGCACACGCCGCGCCGGTCAGGGCCTTCCCCTCACGTTAATTAGGACTGTTTAATATGCTGTGATCCGCGTATGGCCTAAGCTGTTGTAGAACATGACTCCTCTTCTATAGGTTCTGCTGTCTGATAAAGGTAACTATGTGGATAATAGAGACGGGCGTGGGTTGAAGGAATGCTTTCCTTAACCGCCTTCACTTGTCCGGTCTTTAGTCTGTAAAGAACACTTATTATTGTGGACAAATGTGTCTTTGCTGAGAAATTTATCTGGATAATGGTATGAACAAAAGCCCATAAGATTTTGCTATTAATGTTGTAGATTTCCTACGTGAATCTATTTAATTAATAATATTGACCCTGTACACTTAAGGTCTTACATTCTACAAGAAGAAGTCGCCATTGTTGTTGTTGTTGTTGTTGTTGTTTCTAGTCTGTTGAGGGATTGTTTATTCTGAGGCAGAGTCTCACTGTGTGGGTCAGGCGTGAGCTCAGTATTATGTCCTGGCTGGTATCAAATGCGTGCTGCTCTGACCGATTGAGCCTCCTGCGTGCCCAGACCATACGCAGCTCCAGCTTCTTTTATACATTATTTTATTTTGTTTTATTTTATTTTATTGCTGCTGTTGTTACATGCCAGCAAAAATGTTTCAGCCTATAGACACCAGGTTGCTTCCTGTAGTAGAGAAAATAATGGTAGAAGCATAGCAGGTCATTCTGATCAATAACTTATGTGGTTGACAAAGTTTATTTTCAGATTTCTACATAAGCGTTTGTTTAAGGATACTTGGTCCACTTGTGTTTGGAAAATTATAGAAAATTTACACCAAATCCTTTCCCACTGGGGGTTGCTCCAGAGCTGGGAATTTGTAGATTCTTAGCTCTGTTTTCCGTCACTCAGGCAGAAAATAAAATGAGTAGTTATTAATGCCAATAAAATGAATAGTTATTAATGCCAATGCTCAGGAGGGGCCACCAGGATGAAGCCTGCCCCATCACCTCCACCTGTGAAAACTTTTCTTTGTAATTGTCTCAAACAAGAACATGACATGACAACAACTAGACAGCACTGCAAATTCTTAGACATACAGATCCGGTATTCTTGCTAACATAAGTTATAGCACATTTTCTTTTGCTGTTCCAGTAACACTCAGTTTTCCTAGGGTGAAGCCGTGAGTCATTGCTTTGTGCATATTCCTTTGTAGGTTTCGGAGCAGTCACTGTAGAATTTCTTAATTGGTGTGATGCTTGTAAGAACTGTAAGCACTTTTAGTAGGTTAATCCAGGGGAAAACAAAGAGCTATTTCATTGTAGAATCTTTATGTATTTAGTCTTGAGAACATAAGATGGAAATGTTGGTGGCTTGCCCATTGTCTTATAAATAAAATTATATGCAGATCTATGAGTTATCAAACTAATAAATTTTTTCTTTACAGACTCTTTCAGTCATTAAATTCTTTGGAGAAGATAATTGGAGATTCTGCATTTCTTCTCATTTTAAAGGACAAAAAGCTGTACCAGTCAGATCCTTCCAAAGCCTTCTTAGAGATGGTTAGTTGATCCCTTCTGCAGTTGTAAAAACCATGTGATTCTTTTCTTCTTGGATTAGAAAAGAGATGAGAAGCTCCATTAAGAGAATATTAAAGTATAAGAATTGTTTTCTCTATTTGTTAAGACTTTTAAAAATCACTTTATATAAGTTGCCTGCTTATTCAAATATCTCTTTTCTGTAAGTGTGTTTGGAATTCATTCTGCCTAAATCTCTGAGAAATGACCCAGTGCATTTATTTCAAAGCAGGTAAAATAGATGGGCTTCAGAACCTTTCATTGTAAAGCTTATGAGTGCTATGATCAGTTACCCTGCTTGGCTTTAATTAGAAAGCTCTTGATATTTGAATTTCGTTAAGCCCCTAATCTGCTTTTGCTAAAACTGATTTTAATGGTCCTTTTTGTGGCACGCCAGGTCCATTGCGCTCGGTGGGCAGCGCTGAGAACTGCACGGTGACTGAGCAGAGATTAAGGAATTTAGGACAGATTGGGAATTTTTCCCAATGCTGGGACTTTTAATACAGTTCCTCACATTGTGTTGACCCCAGCCATAACATTAATTTTCATTGCTACTACAGAAGTATAATATTTGCTACTGTTATGAATCATAATGTAAATATCTGCTTTTTCCAATGATCTTAGGAAACTTCTATAAAAGTTTGTCATGACCCACAAGTTGAGAAGCACAGAATTAGAAGATTAGCCTCTGTCAGAATCCAACTGTGGGGGCCTTGACAGCGTTTTTCTAGTTCATTTTCAGTTCTTTGTAACATAGCAGGTAATGCCTGCCTTGGCATGTGCTGTTGTGAGCAGAAGAGCTAATACAGCAGGAAGTGCACAGAAAGGGACTTGCTGCTGCCCATTCGGGAGGAGCCATCTAGAGGAGTCTGCTTAGCACCCTCGACTCGGCCTCTTGACACCTTGGATATTTAAAGTTGTAACTTAGTTACCATTAGTATCTTTCATGAATGTTGGCATTTGGAATTTTATATGCAATTCAAAATTACACATTTGGAATTAGAGACGCAGCTTCACTATTTTTTAGATGGATGCTTGTAATCAAGTCATGATTACAAATTTTCATTTTAAGGTAAAAAAACACGAGAAGGGTATGTATATTTCGTAAGGATGTGAGATACAGGACACAAAGATTTCTGGAGGATGTTCTCTAGCCCGCAGATTTATTTGGTTACAAAATGAAGCAACTCATTGTGCTACTCATTGTGGATGCTAGCCAATAATACATACACGACGTACTTGACTCTGATGTTCTCTTTCTGTTTCTCTCACTGTCTCTGTCTCTCTATCTCTCTCTGTCTCACACACACTCATACACTCACACACTCATACACACACACTCACACATACACACACACATACATACTCATACACACACATACACACTCACACAAACACATACACTCGTACATACACATATACACTCTCACACAAACACACTCTCACACTCATACACACCCACACACACTCATATACACACTTATACACGTATACTTGTGTGTGTGTGTGTGTGTGTGTGCACACGCACACACTAGGATTATTTGCTTTGAGTCTTTGCGTGCTCCATGTACTTTGAAAGAGAATTTTTGTCCTCTGGTGTGCTCTGTTCAAAAATTTTTGCAAGGTAGCTTTGGCCAACTAATTTTGATGGGTAGTTTTAAAAAGTAAAATTTAAAAACACTGTGTTTTTTTTTTTTTAAACAGGTTACGAAGCAAAGTTCACAAGATTCTTTGCCCCAAAAAAATATAATACAACTGAGTGCACAGGAACCAAGGTAAGTGTGCGATCCCTAACCACTTTCCCGACCCTTTTGTGCTTCTGACCTCTACTCAACATGACTTTAAGGAAGTTTTTCATTAAATCAGTTATTAATCAATTAAATTTTTTTCTGAAGAAATAGGCTTTCTTCCATGACTGTCATATTCTGTGCTCAGAACTCAGTTGGCACAGTGATTTCTGCATTTATGGCTGTAATGTTTTTATAAATGGAAGTGATAGGAAATGTATAGTTGTGATTCAAGAATTTCCTTGTCTTTCTCATACTGTTGTCAGATGTCTGTAGTAGCATTTCATGAAGTTTCTTGATTTTTCCTTAATCCCAGATGAGAATTATTTTAAAGAAGGAATTTAATTCCTGGCAAACCACAGTTCCTTCTCTTATACTTCCATAGGATCCCGTGTTGTGGTCAGGCCACAGCTCTGTTGGTGGGCACAGAAGCTAACAGTCAAGTTGTTTATTAAACCAAAGCTGAGATTACAGGTGGCTGCCTCCAACTTGTAAAGAAGCATGGCTGTTTGCATTGGCACCCTCTCAGACTTCTGTGTTTAGGGAATGAGTGCACATAGTTACTGCCCATGAACCCAGGCAAGCGGCGTCTCTTTATAATATAACTTCATTTTAATTTTTATTGAGAAATGTATTGTTAACTCTTACATATTGAAGGGTAAAAACAATTTTAATGGCAATTTATGACTTTGAACTGAGTATGATTTATTAAAATAAATGCAGTACCGTTGAAGACAGTTCGTGGTGCTAGTGATGTTAAGGCTGTGATGAGGTGCTCACCAAGCCCATGGTGTCCCAACTCTTCATAAGCAGAACCTTGCCCAGCTCATTCCTTAGAACAAGAAATGGGGATTCCTTAGCTACATGGATGCTTAGAAACTCTGCTGAGGTCATTATATATTATACTGGATAATGGCATCGGAAGAAACATCAATTATGAAATGTTTTCTTTGTTTTAAAAGAAATAATGCTTGAATGCATCTGCAGCTCGATGCCTGCTTCTTAATTATCATATAATAGTAAGCTCTTTGCCTTCGGGGATAATGCTAGTACCTTTTTTCTTATTTTCTGTTTTGACGGGGCGGGTGTTTTTTTGTTGACTCTAAGGATCCTAAGGACTTCCACCGGTGACTGTGATAGGTTCTGGCTGTGCTCTCTGGTTGCATGCTCTGGTGGGTGAAGGCAGGCTGGTGTCTCGGGTCAGAGGGAGGAGCGCAGATGCACAGCTGTCCGAGGCAAGGAGACGGGTTTCACTCACATGTTAGCACAGATGGAATTTTTAAGGCTCTGATCAAAGATGCCCTTACCAGCTCCTATTTAGGCCATGGTTCACCCATGGCTTCTCCTCATTGCCCTCCTGCCACAGGTTGCTGTCGCTGCGTCTTTAACTCCATTGTTCCCTTCTGTTTCTGTCTCTGTTTCCTGTGTGAGAACCTAATGACCACACCTAGTTGTTTTAACATTTGTTTTTTACTTGGTATCTACAAATTACCTTAGTTGTTAATTTACTAGTAAAATTGCCAAAGATCTAAAAGAATGTCAGTGACCTCTAGAGTAGAAGGACTTGATAGTTTTACTTCTCTGGTCCTGTGAGTTAATAGCTGTTCTGAGTCTTGATTTAGCAATCCGTTTACTTAAAAACATCTCAATTGTGTCATGTGGAATACAACTTATTATAACTCTCAGGGTTCTGGAGAACTGATGGCCAGTTTCCACTTAGGGCAGAAATTGGGACCAAGCTTGGCAGACCCGAATGTCTTGGCAGACTTGCTCACATGGCTGGAAATCGAAGCTGCTTGTGGCTGAGGGTTTAGTTGAGACAGTCATTTGCCAGCATTTATACATGTCCTCTCCAGAGTGGCTAGTTCCAAGAGGGAGAGCCTGAAGGCGTCTGAAGCCTATGCAAACAGAACAAGTAAGATTAAAGGTTTACAAAATACCATTGAGTTTGTATTGTGTTGGCCAACTAAGGCTCCACTGGAGAGGACTAACTTTTCCTTTGTAAGTGGCATCATTTGCAGACAGCTCCTTGGTTAGGGGTGGAGGTTGTGTCAACATATCCACCCTTCATGCTGGAATCTATTTGGCTTGAATCTGTTGCAAGGTGTGTGCACTCTACCGGAGTCTGTGAGTTCATGTACTCGTTGGTCCTGTTGTGGGTGGAAGGCCTCTTTCCGTGATGTCTTCCAGACCTTCTGCATCTTAGAGTCATTATGCCTCCTCTTCCCACGTTGATCCCTGATCCCTGAGGGAAGAGGTTTGATGAAGATATCCCATGCAGGACTGAGAGCTTCAAAGCGTTTCACTCTCCACACTTTGTTCACGTGTAGGTGAGGATGTGGAGTTAGAGAAAGCACTCCACATCCTCTGATGTTGATGGGAATGCAATCATCATTCCCATTGACTGCCAGAGGCAGCCATCTGATGGTGCTCCAGGGAGACCCAGTCATTTGCACACTCAGGAATCTCATTAAAACCTCTGAACTGGAAGTGATAAAATATACAACAGGGACTTGTTGGGTAAAAATAATATAAAAAATATGTAGCAAAAGTTAAAAACAATCAGATAAAATTTAAAAAACAAATAAATAAAAAAAAAAGGAAGATCCCTAACATGACACTTTGAGACACGGAACCTGCAAAGTTGGTGCCACTGAATTATTGTTCTGTTGGCCACTGCAGCTGGCATGACTTTCCCATAGAGTAGGTTCTTTCTTTCCATGTTCAGTAAGTTGTATAGGCATTATTTTTAGCAAGGGGCCTTGTTATCAAGTTTGTGGAGAACAACCTGTAGTGTTGGCAACAGCTTGGTTGTATGGGGATTTCCCACGAGACCTGTATTAGTCAGGGTTCTCCAGAGTCATAGAACTTATGGTAGTCTCTATGTAGTAAAGGAATTTATTGATGACTTATAGTCTGTAGTCCAACTCCCAACAAAGATCAGCAGCAGCTTTGAATGGAAGTCCAAGGATCTAGCAGTTGCTCAGTCCCACAAGGCAAGCAGGTGAAGCAGAGAGCCTTCCTTCTTCCAATGTCTTTATATAGGTTTCCAGCAAAACGTGTGGCCCAGATTAAAGGTGTGGTGGCACACACCTTTAATCCCAGATGACCTTGAACTCGTAGATCTTCCAATCTTAATCTTCTGGGATTCATAGCCACTATGCCTCAAGATCTCCATGCCAAGATTCAGGTCGGAAACTTGTATTTCTCAGCCTCCAGATTAGGGCCACAGGTGAGCCTTCTAATTCTGAATTGTAGTTAATTTCAGATATAGTCAAGTTGACAACCAGGAATAGCCACTACAAGACCCTTTTGGACAACCAGTCAATTAGATGTACCCTAATGCTGTTGTGGAAGCCTGATTGGGTGACAAGAGATGGCTAATTGTGGCTTTGTTTTACATATTATTTTGTGATTTCATTTAGAATGCCTTCATAGCTATATCTCATGTATATATTTCAGGAAGCTTCTATTGTGTTAGGTTTCTGTACTATTCTTCATATGGCTCTTAATTTCATATGGCTCTTTGATTTCCTTCCTCATCCTCCTCTTCCCTTGCCATCTTCACTTATCCTTCCATCTACCCATAATCATCTGTTTTATTTCTCTTTTCTAGGGAGATCTGACTCTCCCCTCACCCCATCCTCTATTCCTAGCCTCTGTGGTTTTATGGATTATGGCTTGGTTATTGATTTAAGAACCTATAAACATATGTTTATATTATATGTTTATATTATTATATTTGTCTTGATGGGTTTGGGTTATCTCACTCAGCATGATTATTTTTTCTAGTTCCATTCATTTACCTGAAAATTTCATTTCATTTTCTTAACAGCTGAGTAATACTCCATTCTATAAATGTACCATATTTTCTATTTCCTTTCTTGTGTTGAGGAGTATCTAGGTTGTTTTCAGTTCCTCTCAGCAGTGAACATGGCTGAACTAGTGTTTCTGTGGTAGGATGAAGCATCCTTTGGGTACATGTCCAAGAGTAGTCTAGCTGTATCTTGAGGTAGATTGATTCTTAGCTTCTGGAGGAAGCTCCTTACTGATTTCTGTAGTACTTGGACAAGTCTGCATTCCCATCAACATCAGAGAAATGTTTTCTATAACTCCACATCCTCGCCAGCATGAGCTGTCACTTGTGTTGTTGACCTTGGCCATTCTGACAGGTGTAAGATGAGATCTCCGAGCCATTTTGATTTGCATTTCCCTGGTGGCTAAGGATCATGACCATTTCTCTAAGTTTCTCAGCCATTCGACTTTCCTCTTCAAAATTCTGTCAGTGTTCATGAAAACAAAAAGGATCTTGGGAGCACTGGCAGCAAGCCCATCCCCACAGTCTGTGGTGCACAGAATGGTGGAACTGGACAGAAAACCTGCCCACCCAGCAGCTGGACGTGAATACAGGTGTGAGTCACTGGATACAAGTATGAGATTAAAGCCCTTCCTGTTTCTGAACTTTGACCCCAATAGCTTTGAAGACTTGCTGCCTTGTCCTTAGAGGAGCAGACAGTGTTTTCTATAGGAAGGTGCTGCTTTCTTGAGGCAGTTAGGAAGTCGATGCACCCCTCTCTTCCCTACCCAAAGCCTTTATTGACAGTCCCTACTTCATGGCACTTTCTAGTCCTTGTCTGGGTCCGAGGTACTTGGAAGCCTAATGTATTTCTTTCCATCAAACTTTGAGTTGTATGATTGTCATGAATCAGCCATTTATTTCCAAGCCGCATTTCATTGTTATTTTTCTTTTATGATTTGATTAATTTTTATGAAACTAATAAATTATAGAAAAGAGATTCTTTTATATTAAGTTGTCTGTTTTGGAAAGAGTCCATGAAACAGACAGTCAGCCAAATGACTGTATAAGATATGGAAAGAATCCTAAAAAGATAGACACAATCTTTCATCAGATTGCTTAATATCTAAGTTCTTAGTGCACTATAGGAAACCCAAGCTTAATACCAGAGATGATTTATGTGTATTTGGCTATGTAGAAAGTAATGCATAAAACTTTAATTAGTAGTCTCATTATTAAAGCAAAGGCTTTTCTCTAACATCAGTAGATTAGAATATGATGCACATTTATGTGTTTTAAGCTAAAGTAAAATGCTGAGAATAGTTATCTAAGGATTCTCTGCCTCCACTTACAGGTTGACTTTACCTCTTTGATTTGACAAATCTGGTGCCAGCCTTGCTCACATTGATCACAATGCTTTCACTGAATATATTTTGTAATGAATTGGAAAACTGAATCTGTGAGACATAAATGAGTTAGAAACACGATGAGACTGATGGTAGATCAATGATCGAGGGAAGTGTTTGCTCTAGTAAATTGCTGTTGTTGGCAGCATAGGCCAGATGTGATGCTCTGTGCTGAAGAGAAAAGCTTTCCATTTGTTCAGAGCCCCTGCTCTGAGGTGGAAGACTGAATACCAATCAGGCACAGCCATCTTGGATGCTAGCCTTCTGGCAACTTGCTGTCAAGCTGGATCTGCCTGTGAGCTTGCTGGTACTCCCTTCTGTCTTCTCTATATTTTTCATGGGAATAACTAAATGATTTAGTCCTCCCTCTCTCCTTTCTTTCCTTTCTTCCTTCCTTCCATTTCCTGCTACATTTTCCTTGCTAAAATATTAGCTCCTTGGGACAGAAAGTGATTTGCTCTGGCCGTAAATTTCCTGGCATATGCCTGACACATTGTAGGTTGTTCACAAATACTTGTCAGATTAACTCTGTCTACAAGAAGGACTTCAACTAATATTAAAAAAAGAAAAGACTAAGGGAGCCTAAGCAGGTACAGATTCTGGGTAGGTGGATTCACAACATATTTATCTATGACAAGACATGTCTCTCTAGGTACAGGAGGCATTTAGAGTATTAGACAAACAATAGTGAAAAGGAATCTTTCTATTCCATATTAGAATTAAAACATTAAATACACACAACAAAGAGTGTATTGAAGGTTTCAGGACATCAACTTCTTCAACAGAAACTTTAAAAAAACATAAAGGACTTGGAATGATGTATTTCCGGCTCTGAAAGAGCAGTAACTCCCAACCCAAGCTACTATACCCAGCAAAACTATCCATCATGATGTAAGGAGAAACAGAAATTCCACAGTAAGAACAGACTGAAGGAATTCATGATTATTAAGTCATTTCTGCAAAGATACTTAAATTCTTCATACTGAAGAGAAAAGTAATCACTTTCATGAGGCAACAGGAAAGATGAAACCATGTTAGAAGGCTAACTAAGCAAACAAGGAATAAGAAAACACCAAGCCCAAATCAATAAACAGTAATCATACACACTTTCCAATAACTCTGAATGTTAATGGTTTTAGTTTTCCAGTAAAAGTCACAGGTCAGTAGATTGAATTTAAATAAACAAAAACCAGGATCCATAAATTTGTTCCCTCCAAGAGATACTTTATAGCATAAAGGTCAGATCCAGCTTTGAAACGGAAAGACATCAAACAAACACACTTGTACACATACAGCATTGTACTGAAGTGTTGACAAAGAGAGGACTTTCCATTGGACAAATTGATCTGCAAAACTCAGCTTTAACTTAATGTAGTCATTTTAAATTTACTAAAAAGTCAAACATAAAAAATCTCATCAACTTGCCATGGGTCAAAGAGGTTAATGTAAGAGTTGTTTTACCAAACTGTTGGAGGTAAAAATAGAGAGGCGGACATAGGCAAGGGCTTGCTCAGCAAGACTTCAGTTGCTCAGGAAAGAATGCTAACAGCTGAGAAATTGGGACCTCATGAAATTTAAGTTTCTGTAGAATCTAGAGAATGGGAAAAAGTCTTTGGTAGCTATATGCCTGATAGAGGATTAGCATCTATACAGAGAATTCAAACAAACAAACTAGGCAAGCAATCAAACAAGCCTAATGAAATGAATAGAGTCCCCAAAAGATAAGAGAGAAGTGACCGGTAATCTTATGAAAGAAAGAAATCCAGTCTCACCAAGAGAGAAAGGCTGGTTAATAGAGTGAGATTTGATTCTCTAGTCAGAATGGCAATGACCTTAACAAGACAAATAAGATGAAGACCAGAACGTGGACAAATGGGAACCCTTAAACACTGTTTCTGGGAAGGTAAATTCTTTTAGCCATTGTAGAAAGAAGTATGGCAGCTCCTCTTAATAACTAAAACCCATATGATCTATATGGCCCAGCTATACCGCTCCTGAGTGTTGGCCTACAGGACTCAGAGTCAACAGACCACCAGCAGACTAGTACATCAGCGTTTACTACAGCACCTTATACAATAGTTAAATTTTAGAAAAAAACAAAACAAAACAGGTGTCCATCAGCAGAGGAGTAGATAAAATGTGGTGTATATATGCACAATGAATTTTTTTCAGCTGTGTTGTGTTCAAGACTAGAGATAATCATGCTAAAAAAATTAAGTCAGACTCAAAAAGACAAACATGCTTTCATTTATGGTTCCTAGTATTGTATAGATATGTGAAGTATATGGCATTGCACATGAAAGTAGACAGAAACAAATTAAACAAAGGGGAGGATATGGAGGGATGAGGAGGGATATACTTGATCTCCATTGTAGACTTTTATGAATAGGTCCTTAGTAAACACACTTCAGAATACAATGAGTGTGTGTGTGTGTGTGTGTGTGTGTAAAATGAAGGGTTTTTTCCTTCAAAAAAAGATGTTTGTATTAAGAAATAATTCTCTTTAAATACTTTTGTAACTGCACTCAATCAGATGCAAAGGATTATACTGATGGAGCCCAGAAGTGGCTTCACTGCTGTGTGATAAAGTGTGATATAGAAAATGGACTGCCTCTCTCCCACCTTTCCCCTTGTTCCCCTTCTCTTTCCTATGCTCTCCTCCATCTTCTCTCCCCCCTCCCCTCCTTCTCTGTGATGCAGATTAAATCTAGGTCCTCATGCATATTAGACAACCATTGTCATTAAGCTCTGTCAGCAGCCCCTCAAAATTACAGTTCTCACTTGAAGGCAATAAAAAGATACTGTGACATATCACAACGTGAAACATGCCCTTCCACTTTTAACAATGAATTTTAGGATAGTTTTTGATTGTCAACTCAGTTAATGGCTGTTGGAGAAAAGAGAGTCAGTTTTCTTGGTGTTATGGCTGGTCCCTGGCATGTTGACCATGCTGTAGTGGATGACCTCATACTTAGGATTACATGGGTAGCATTAAATGGTCTCAGTGGGTTAGATGTAAAACAGAAGAGGACATGAAATTGGGGGAGTGGTGTGTATGTGTGTATGTGTGAGTGTGTGTGTGAGTGTGTGAGTATGTGTAAGTATGTATGTGTGTGAGTGAATGTGTGTGTATGTCTGTGTGTATGTGTGTGAAAGTGTGTGTGTATGTGTGTGAGTGAGTGTACGTGTGTGAGTGAGTGTGTGTGTGTGTGTGTATGTGTGAACATGCACACACCTGTATCTGGGAAGAGTCAGGTGGAAGTTGTTGAAAATACTGTGTGTATGTGTGCACTTCTCAGAGAATAAAATGTATATGTATAAATTACACAATTAAGTAAATTGTGAAAGGCCATTGGAAATAATACTGAAAATTGAAAAAGAATTAGTGTACCTTTATTTTGACACCAAACTGGGCGTAGATGTCTCTGAACACTTTTCATAGAACTTTTAAAGAATTGAGCAAGTTTACTTCCTATGCCATGGGTCTGCTGGCGCTCCAGGTCATCCTACTGAAGCATATACAGTTCCTTCAGCAATGGTTTGGCCTCAGGAAGTTGCCAGGCTGGTGCCAGGCAGGGTGATGTGTCCTGCATAATTGCTTTCCTTTATGTCACAGCTCACTGTTCACTTCTTTACTGGGAAAAGTTTGAGTCTTACACACACACACACACACACACACACACACAGCAATTGGGTGACTGGAGTGTCATGCAGTAACTCCTTTCCTATTTGATCATGTTTGAGGTTCCACGCTCTGAACTTTAGAGTAACCATCTATTACAGTTTCTATGAGTGCTTCCTTTCACTGAGATGTTTATTGATTTTTACCATAAAGGTCTTCAAGACCACAACTTTTCAGTTTCAGCTTGTCTATGGATGCACGCTAGCTCCGAGATCTCAACTAAACTCATCCTCTACATTAAATGTCATTACTCCACTGCTCCTATCTGGGTGACTGAAACATACTGTTGACTGGGCAAGATAAAAAGCCATGTATGAACATAGTAGCATGAGTCTTAACACTTAACTAGTAATCATAAGGTGGATGCTAATGCCTGCGTTCAAAACCTCTATTTTTCCGTTGCCCTAAGTATAAACTGTAGAGTATTTGGCATGGCGTTTGTCTGCACTTTCTAGAATTGCTTCCCACTCTAGCATGGCCTGTCTGCTGCAGGCTCTTAGTGACTGTTAATTTTCAGAGATGCTGTATTGGTACTGTTGGCTTTCAGACCCAGGACAAGTGGCTGAGATGCCTGTTTAACTTATCAAAGTGGTCCTGGCCTCCAGGTTCTCCCAGCATCCCTCAGTCCCAACCTGTTACAGGGTATGACTGGCATATCCAGCCCTTCACCCTAAATTTTCTAGCCCAGGGGCTGGGCTTCCCCACCTCCAGAGGCTCTTCTGAGTATACTATATAGGCATTGGGGACACTGACACTCCCACGGCCTCTCTGCCTCTCTGCATTTCTTTCATCCTCTGTGAGACACACACACACACACACACACACACACACACACACACATACACACACACACCCCTCCCTGTCTTCAAGGTAGGTTCCCTTACCGGCTTCTATGAGATCAATGAATTCGCCTAAGAACTGACCCAAAAACCCTGCCTTTTAATTTGTCTCGAATTGGCTTATTTTGTCTGCAGAGAAGCCTTTCAGTTACCTCTGGGTCCTTGCCACTCAGAAACAAAACTAGACCACCACCACCAAAAACCCTTCCCACTTAGCTTGGATGCGTTGGCCACAAGCCTTTTAGGACTCAGCTTAGTTGTCAATGTCATGTGGAAGCTTTGTTTGACATCCCACATCCATGGCACACTGCAGACATGATGTCCCTCTGAGAGGACTTGGTGTAAGCCTTGACAAGTAAGCTGTTTCTGGTTCATTATTGTCACCTGGCACCCAGAGTCAACGAGGAAAGCAGTCCTGCAGTGTGTGCCAGGGACGTTTTATCGCTGAATTGCACTGGAGGGAATCAGGTGTGGAGAGGAGCTGGCTAGTAGTGAAGGAGGTTTACCTCTCAGTGCTGTGTGGTGGCAGGGGAACAAACAACTTGAAAGGTGTAAGGTATTCATCAGTGAGAGTGGATTGATCAAAAGCCAGCATTTGCAGAATGTTACAGAAACTTAAAAATTTTAAATTACCATTATAGCATTTTATAATAAAAAGAACAATATGAAAGTGGTAAATTCTGAGATTTTAACTTAAGATTTGATTACATTTTTCTTTAAAATTCCTTCGAGAAGAAAAAGATGATGTTGTTTGAGTTAAAGAAACTATGAACCGTGAACTATGTAAGGTCTGCTTAGGAAATTGGGAATCGTTCACTAAGTTAATGACTGAACCTTGGAAGTAGGAATGGTAAAATGTTAGAAAAAAGTTACACATGTTATTTGACTATACAGAACTTGTCTGTGAACTAAACTGTCTTCCTCTTGGAGGATTTACCCAAAAGGGTAAATCCAGATTTGAGTCCCAGGCTCCATGCTCCCCCCCCCCCCCCCCCGAGTCTTCTGACTTCAGCGTGACCCTGAATCTATGCCATCCTGGTGTCTGTCCTGTGGAATCTGTCCCTATGTCTGTCAGTCCTATCTGTGTCTGTTCTGTATGGTGTGTCTCTGTCTGTAGGTAGTGTGTGTGTGTGTGTGTGTGTGTGTGTGTGTGTGTGTCTATACACAGGCTTCACTGCTGAGCAGCATAGGGAGAATCGCCTGGGAACAGGACACTTTACAGAAGTCTCTAACAGTTTACAAGACACTAAGTGACTGACTGTAAATGATCCCAACTAACCCAGACATTGTTTATCAGCCAGTATTCATAAATGGCTGCTTTTATGGTAGATTTTAGAAAGTAGCATTCAACTTCTATATTTGCTACTTTCAGCAAATTACACATACATACATATACACACACGCATACACACACATGCACATGCACTTACTCTGTGTCAGGGGCATTAGTTTAGGTTGAAAATGTTGATTACATGGGAAATTTAAAGCAAGTAGGATTGATGGTTACATTGTTTTCATCTTTTAAAAATTGTTTTGTTTTATTTGTCTCTTTATCCTGTCCCTGCAAGTATTGAAAGACCCCCAGAGCTGGGGAGACCCTCCCTCAAGTCTTGGGATGACACGACCACCCAATAACTCACAAGAGACTGATCTTGATGTAACAGCATGAGGTTTATTCAGGGGAAGCCAGATCTGGGGTTGAACTTGTAGCCTAGCAGGCCAGAGGAGTTTGACCCCGAGCACAAGGAACAAGGGGTATTTAAAGGGAAAAACCACAAACTAGGGGGAGTGAGGGGGAATTCTAACCCAAGGTATTCAGTCAGTTAGGGAGGGGAACATATTCATTGTAGGAATGTAATCTTTATCTATGGTCGGTGGGGTAGAGAGCCTTGTGAACCAGTTGACCTTCATTCCTAGTTCCGTCCTCATTGTAGTTCTGCCAGGAGGGGCTGGTCTCAGGAACCAGAGCCCTGAGGCTCTGAGTTAAGCCAAGTTCCTGGAACCAGAGCTCTGAACCGGCTGACCTGCATTCTTAGTTCTGCTCAGTCTGCTAGGGGTCATCAAAAACTTATTTTTATATCTTTCATACTTTTCAGTATGTCTACACACTACCTGTTTATAGTACTCTCTGAGGCCAGAGAAATTGACAGATCCCCTGAGACCAGAGTTACAGATGCTTAGGAGCTGCCATGTGAGTGCTGGGATCAAACCCTGGTCCTGGAAGAGCAGCCTCCACTCTTGACAGTGAGGCATCCCTCCAGTCTTCCAGTCTCAATGACATTGTCTTCTTCAAAGCAGATTTAACCAACAGTCTAAGAGCACAGTAGCATCAGTTTTAAGTCCTGAGTGACCGCAAGCTATGTTTTAATGTTCTGGCTCTGAGGTCCAGAGGTCCAGCAGATGTTCCAGTCTCAGAAGGTAGGAGACATTTTCACAGTGATGTTTAAAAAATTAGTCATTCTGGAGTCAGTGTCCTCTTCTTAGATTATGACTTTGGAGCTTGTTGGTTTCCCTTTGTGACCCGATAGTCCTTCTCCTAAGTGCAGAGCGTTGTTTTCTACTGTGTTCAGACACTGCAGTGTTGTCCTAGAAAGTTGCTTTGTCCTAGGAAGGCGATTCGCCCGGGGCAGTTGAGGCCTCATGGATGCTCCCTGGTGTCCTTGGTGGTCCAGACTCCCTTTACCTTTTTCTCTGCCACTTTCAATTTACAGCTCTTACTCTTGCCGGGTCCCTGGTGGCTCAGGCTTCACTCTCCATTGCGTGTGTGGTGCATCTAGAACACAATGAAGGGTTCTCATCAATGGCAGCATAGCAGTTGCCACGAACTAGAATGATGGTGACTTACTGGCTACAAGAATGTCATGTCACCCCTTCTGGATAGGGAAACTAGTGGATGGCCATTTGGATGTGTGTGAGTGAGTGAGTGCGTGCGTGCGTGCGTGCGTGCGTGCGTGCGTGCGTGTGTGTGTGTTGCTAGGGGTGGAAGGATTTGTACATGCCAGGCAAGTGTCCTATCTACCACTCAATTGTATTCTTACCAACATTTCAAATGGTTTGGTTTTTTCCCCCCCAAATAGAACTGTTGCCAACCTCAAGCAAATTGGGTTTCTATTCCCTGGTAATTGCTGTTGGGCCGGCAGCTGCTGTAGCTACGCAGGCTTGTTAACCAGATCAAACAGTAGCTGCCATCTACATTGGCTGTTTTCCCCCAGCACTATTAACTAGAGTCCTTCATTGTATCCCTTTGTTTGTGTTTAGTAAATGAGCTTTTCTGTAAGCTAGAAAAATCTTAAAACTTTGACCCCCAAGACATCAGTTGGGTAGAAAAATAGTATTAAAAAACTTATTAATGGAGATGAGAAATTTCATTTTTATTCCAAAACCAAGCATAATTGGATCCTGAAAAATTAAGAATCAGTAAAGATATAAAGGAAAAGCCAGTGAAATAAGAACAAATCTCTCCTGCTGGGACATGGGGTATTCGAGTATTAAGAAAATCGAATGTGTGGAGACAGTTGCTCAGTAGGAGGACCATGGAGAAATAGGGTTTTTTACTCACACACAGTCATTCTTTCAGGGCAAGTCTGCCTGGCATTCTTTGTGTAGTGTGTAGAGGCGTGTTTTCTTGACCCTTAGTTTCTTGAGTGTTACCCCCCCAGAATCTACACAGTGTCTTTTTTGTTGTAGTCTCTGAAATAGGACCTACACTGTGGAATGCTGGTGGAAGCCAGACTCCATTGTCTTTCCTGAGCCTTCAGAGAGAGTTATACTTGTGAGGGACTTTAGTTGTTGTTGTTGTCAATTTTAGGAATGTAGCATGCATCCATGACATAAACTGCAGATTCTGCTTATATTTCTGAATGTTCAAATCAAATATGATAAGGATGCTGCATTGCACTGTGTGAATTCATTGTAGATTTTCACACCAAATGAGTTATGAACAGTCTTCTGATTTTTTTTTTTTTCTTTCCCCAGAGCCTTTTGGCTTTTATAGACGAGATGTCAGTATGAGTAGACTAATGGCTTTGGGACATTCAGACCCTGATGAACATAGTCAACCACATCATAGAAGAGAGATTGCCACAGTGCAGCTTAGCTGCTGTGAGTTGTGCTGAGTTCCGACTGTGTTCCTAGCTGTCCTGTTTGGGCTTTTCTCCCCATCTCAGTGACGGGGCCTTTAGAACCTGTTGGACACCATGTGACTCCAGAGGTATGGCTGCCAAGCTGAGCCAACTCTGCCCCACCCCAGTTTCTAAGCATGAGACATGTCAGCCTTGACCTTCAAGCCTTGCGGGCCCTCAAGCTGGCTCATTATCAGAACCCATTGTTAAGTTTTTATTTTCTTGTTCCGCATTGCAGTTCCTGGAATGATATTTCCTCTCTCTTCGGGCAGTTTAATGTTTGTAATGAGATAGCTCACCTCAAACAATGCAATTGTGAATTATATACATTTTAACTGTCATTTAAAAGTCTGAGGAAACATTTCTTGGTGGGCCACTGTCTCCCATTGGTTTTAAGAGATGTACAGCATGTACCGTCTCCTTGGTGCTTCTGGGGGACACTGTCTGGGGCTCTGCCTTTCATCCCTGTCTCTTGCATTTTAAGGCTTGCCCCTGAGGTTTTATAATTCGTCAGCTGTGATTTTTGTTCCTTGGAACAAATTATTTAGCTTTTACTTGTGGAAGTAATTAGGTAGATTGCTTTAAAATGGTGGCTTCAAGTTTTATTCCTTGAAATGTGGTGGCAAAGCAGTTAAGTGTTCACCGACCACCTGCCAAGTGGCCTGCTTAGTCTGTATCCTAATTGTCCTTTATTATATTTTGAATCAAACTTTCTTAACTAGCCATGCAGTTCTAGTTTATTATCAGATTATTGTATAATTAATTAAATTTGTACACAGTACATTTTAGTTATGTGGTTGTTCTGAGCAAATTAAATTGACTGGTTGGGGGTCACAGCATCGTGTGCTCTCCCATTAATAATCATCATCAGTGGAGTGCAGAAACAGAAAATAGCTGCCTGTGTACGTGGAACTATGAGATATTCTGATCCTTCATGATATGTAGTCAGGTAAGCAGACATACCACACGCAGTCCAACTGAGATTGTGGTAAGTTCTGTTTTTAGGATGCTTAGAAGTGTCTAACGCTAAGGAAGTCACAGTCAGAGCTGCTGGGACTGAGTGAGCATGGCGTGTCTGCGGGTGCTCTAAATGATGAACGCCACCATTTCTGCTCTACTGGACCTTCTTTTCTCCACTAGTTGTATAGGTTCTTTAAGTACTTTATAAATATATGGAATATGTGTATGTTTAAGTGTTTTTCAGGGGAGAATAAGAGGTAAATGATGATTATATAACAGATCACACTGTTATTCATTTTGTTCTGGCTTCTCACACGGTTTCTAGCCCCTTAGAGATTCCTTCGGGTGTCCCTCAGGCCTGCTGGAGCTGTGAACATAGAGCTATTAGAGAAAGCCGTTAGGATTTCAGAAGTAATGTTGCATTTTGTAAGGTCTTCCATTCTTCTGAATCAGATGCTTTTTTTCCTTCTAAATGCACATTAATAAAGCACACACTACAAGGGGAACAAGGAAAAGGAGCTCAGTGGCAGTCCCCTCGTCCTGAAAAAGTCAGGGCAGGCTTCAAGCCCATCTGGGACTTCAGAGCACTTCACAACTTTGTGGTAAACAACAACAATAAAACTTAAATAGAGCCTTTGACTCACACATTGCATCCTTATTGGACTGTAGTGTTATTTTTTTAGGCAAGGATATTATATATAAAACTGGGTCACTTGGACAGACATCCCTGGGATTCATGGCCAGCTGACTAGTTGGACAGTGTTGTCTTTTTTTTTGTAATGTGTGTCTCATGTGCTGCAACACTGTGTTGTGTGTGTGTGTGTGTGTGTGTGTGTGTGTGTGTGTGTTCGCCATGCAGGATGTGCCGTTCGTGTTCTGCGTCTTCCTCAAACAGTGCATTAGAGTATATAGGAAGGACTAGCAGTGCTTTTGAGATGAAAAACCGTTGTGTTTGTAGTTTTTTCTTTTTTACCATTGTGTGATGGTTCACACACACACACATAGGAAGACAGATAATAAAACATCATTTTCTCCTCTGTTCACCTGGAAATGTTGTAGATGCTAGATTTGTTCATCAACAGAGATACACTAGTGACTATGAACTCTGTCTTTAACAGCAGGACAACTTATCTTACTGCATTAACTCCAACGGTTTTTATTTGTGAAATCATTGTTTATGTACCGTATGTTCTTCCAGACTTACAGCATTGACTCATCAGAGAAATGAAATTTCCTTCTAGTAGATGAAAATTACATTCTGACTGAAAAATCATTTCTTATGCAGTCACCCATAAATATAATGTCTTTTGCTGTCATTTCTGGAAATGACTACAGATGTGATTCTGAATTGACAAGAAAATAGAACATCTTAACGTTTTAGGTGGAACAGATGGTATTTTTGTTTTAGGCAAAACTCTTCAGAGTAAAAGCAACCTGATTGGTGACAACACTCTTGGGATCAGCTAAATTAAATAGAATTTTTCTGTCTGTTTTCTTTTTAATTGATTTAGTATCAAAAGAGTTACAGTACGTAAGAAGGAATGTGTTTATACTTTTAATGTTTTCTTTCTCTTACTGCTGTGCCCTGGATAAAGTAATAAGTATCTCTTAGTCCGTTTGTATTCATGAAAGTTTCACGATTCCAAGTTGGTTCCCCTTGGCCCACATGTATCATTTTGGAAATGAGTTTTAGGATGTGTAGAAGTCCTGCAGTGCGCGCTGCATGGCTGAGGGCTGATGCACTGTACTCTCGAGTTGCATTCTTTGCTGTACACTGTGATCACATTTCTTGTCCTCGTCATTTGTGTGACACTGCCCTGTGTCAGATCTTAACTGTCAGAGCCTGTAACGAGCAAGACATTGAGGGGAGATTCTGGTCCCACATGGTTGCTAACAAATGTCGTATTTCTGAACTTTCATCTCACTTGTGGCATGTCGTCGGGACAGGTAGGGTTGACAAGATGTCTGTCACCCGTGGCAATGGCGTCTGTACCCTGTCCAGCACCTCAGCACCTCACCACTGGGGTGGCTGCACTGAAGAATCTTTGCTGGGGGTGGGATTAAAGAGGGATGGGAAGGGTGACAGGATTCCAAGGCTGTAGTTGGTGTCTCTGTGCTGTGGACACAACCCCCAAGTGCTTTAACATTTAGGTGACAAAAACAAGCAAGTGTTTTAAAGAGGATGAGGGAGGAGAGGTGAAGCCAAGTGGGTATCTGCTCCAAGTAAAGACAAGAACACCATAAATGAAAAAGATATTTTCTCAGGTCAGGGGCATCCAGGATCACTAGAGTCCATGTGGTAGGATGGAACAATAAAGCATACAGGGAGCTCACAGTGGACTTATGCACATGATGGTGACAAATGAAGGCATCCCAGGGACAACTTTCCATTTTCTTTCCTGAGTCAGTTTCATATGTCCTGGGCTGGCCTCAAGCGCATTATGTAACCAATGATGACCTTCAGTTTCTGATCCATGCACGTCCACACTGACGCAGTGCTGCCAGGCCTAAATGGATACGATGCTGAGGGCTAAATCCATAGCTATATGCATGCTAGACAACACACTCCCCAAATGAGATCTTCCTCTACCTCCACAGGGTCAGGATTTTCTTTTTCATATCTACTTCTCTTTAGGAGGAGGTCACGGGAGGATTTGTGGGGTCAACCCTTAAGTCAGAGCACGAAGAACAAGCAGATACTTCAGATAGGTCGGAGGCGGGAGTGAAAACTGAACAGAGACAAATGCAAACTCTGGAATTAACTCGGGGACCCTTGGCAAGTGTAGGTCAGCAACGGCTATTCTCAAAAGGTGGCATTGTGATCCATCCTTAAAATACTTTATAGCCTTTTCATAACTAATACTTATAATCAGGCAAATTATAAAGTTTAGAAAAATAATTTTTAAATGGTAACAATCTTTTAATCTACTCATTACTACTTCTACAAATCCATCATAAGAAGATAATAGAAGCAGAGATCAATTGTGGGCACCTTTGGATTCCTTGACAAACACGGACTGGTAAAAGACAAGGATGTATAGCAATCCCTGGTCTGTACTCAGTATAGCTTAGGTACCATGCTGTCACTAACCAAATCTGAGCACCGAAGCCCAGATTCTGGGAGGGTTTGAAGGTTCAGGTAAACAAGCCAGGTTTAGACTTCATAAAGTTAAATCCTGTGACACTCAGGACATGCCTGAGGGACATCAGAGTGACTCTGGAGGTCTTAAATTAATCTACAATGTATGATAAAGCTTTCCAGTAGAGAAAGGGAGCCTCCATTGAGAAATTGCCTAACTCCATTTACCTATTGCGCACAGTCTCTGATGCATTTTCTTGATTGATTATTGATATGGAAGGGTACAGCTCTTTGTGGGCAGTGCCACCCCTGGGCTGGTGGTCCTGGATGCTATAAGAAAGCAGGCTGAGCAAGCCAAGAGGAACAGCCCGTAAACAACAGCCTCCATCCGTGGTCTCACTCAGGCCCCAGCTCCTGCCTTGAGTTCCTGGCCTGACTTCCTGGTGGTGGCTCTGCATGGGTGTATTAAAGTCAGGACCTTAGTGTGACATTGCTTCCTACTTAAGATGGAAACAGTTCATTAAATACAGATTCTTATAAGAGGAATATTCAAAAGAGAAAAACCTCACATGACAACAGAAGCAGAGGGGTTGGAAACTTGAGGGAGGAGCCGGAATTCAGGGCTCCAGGGGGCTTCTGGGAGGTGAAAGAGCAGAGGCTTGGATTCTTCAGGGCTCAGGGAAGAGGTAGAGGAGGAGTAGGGGGAAAGACTGAGCTTGTTGGTAATTTGCTACAGGTAAGTAACTGATCAGCACACTGCACTATTCCTGTTGACCATAGAAACCCTGAATCTAAAAGGACCAATTCTCAATTTGTTTTTCAAGATTTTATATCATTCTATAATTCAGTTCTTGTTTATAGTCCAAGATATATTTTGTACTTCATAGTATAACATTTTCTAGTATTTATATTTTTTTCTCTCAAGAACTCCTAGGCTTAGACTTTTTCAAACCTACTTTTAGTAAAGGTTCTTAAATGCTTTAACCTCTCTTCGAGCTCACCGGAGACGGTGGAAAAGGAGGGTTATTAGAATACAGGGGAAGTGGACCTGTTTAGAAGTAGTTCTTCAGAGCCAATCCTGTCTGTGTTGTCAGGGTCCCAGCAGTTCAGTTCACACGAATCTGCAATGGCGGGTCGCTCTAGAAGAAACCACCAGGCTCTGCTGTATGCTGTTTACAGGTAATTCCTTGGGGCGATTTCAATCTCCAGTGGTCAGAATTCCAGCAGTCCAGTTCAGTAGTGTCAGGACAGCAAACTGGAATCAGCACTGGTGGCACTACCCAGCAGAAACAGCCAGGCCTCCACCAAATCAGCATGAGTCACTGGGAGTGACCAGGATCAGCAGGGGTGCCAGGAGAAGTTTTGCTGTGCTTCTCTCAAAGACCAATGAAGTGTTCAGAGCTATCTATCAAGCCCGCCATCATTGGCCCTTGAGACATATTGATACTCCCTCCAAACATCACATGTCTTCCCATGGATCTTGCCTCAGCAAAACACCATGTGAGTGTGCATTAGCTGACGTGTCCAGAAATTTCCACTTTACTCTGCCAATCAGCCTGAGTCTCTGGAAGCAGCAGGAAACAGCAAGAAGCCTGAAAAATACCAGAAGCTTTTTTGGTGCGTTTCTTTCTGTGACCAGTAAGGAATGGCAAGGCACACCAATACCACCCAGTGCCGTCCACTGTCTGTTGAGTTATAGTTATAGTCCTTCTTCCCATCATGCGTCCTTTCACAGATCTACATTAGCAAACATCCTTTTACCCGTGTGCCCTAACAGGCATCCTTTGACATAACTGACTTTCCAAAGAAACCAGAAGTTTCCCCGTCAAGAACTTTAGGTTACTGCTGCTATTACCCATACATATGCTTTTTATTACTAACTGCATCTCTCAATCTCAACCATCATTCAACTTAAATAAGGAATTCAATACTTAGGATAGCACTGAAAATATGTACATTGTTCATGTGTAATATAACTTTGATTTTTGTTATTACTCTGTTTCTGTTTTCTTCCTTATAATATGTTTCTAAAAGTAGAGATTACTAGATTAAAATGGAAAGATTATTTTCACAGTATATTTTTCCTGATTTTTCTTATTCCCATCCTTATAAATATGAGATATAAGAAAGGTTAAACAAAACAATAACAAAAAACCAATGGCTATAATGCTTCCTTCTGAACATAGCTCTTCCTAAAATTTTGGGAAACTTCCTCCATGTTTTTTTTTTTTTTAGACTTCATTT
Organism: Montemys delectorum; assembly: GCA_019843815.1. Lineage (NCBI taxonomy): Eukaryota > Metazoa > Chordata > Mammalia > Rodentia > Muridae > Montemys > Montemys delectorum. The sequence continues at coordinate 73,421 of JADRCD010218602.1, forward strand.
TTGACTTACAGTTTCTAACTATCCAGAGGGAGGGAGGCTTTCTTGTGTCTTGACCCCCTCTTCACGGCCTCCCTGTGCCTGTCCCCCTCCTCACAGCCTCCCTGTGCCTGTCTCCCTCCTCACAGCCTCCCTGTGCCCGTCTCCTCCTCACAGCCTCCCTGAGCCCGTCTCCTCCTCACAGCCACCCTGAGCCCGTCTCCTCCTCACAGTCTCCCTGAGCCCGTCTCCTCCTCACAGCCTCCCTGTGCCTGTCCCCCTCCTCACAGCCTCCCTGTGCCTGTCTCCTCCTCATGGCTTCCATGCAGCGTCTTCCGTTGCCCACACTCCCGTAAGGGCCCTTGTGGGGTGTATTGGCCCAGTTGAAGTCTGAGGTAATCTCTCCACTCCAAGAGCTTGGATTTAATCGCATTGACTCTAACTTCATTTTCCATCGCAACTCATGGCTACAGATCATTTTACTGTGATGCTAGTGTTTATCGTGCAGAAGCATGGAGGGCTTAGTTGTAGTCGAGCTCTACTTACAGCTTTTGTGCAGTGGATTTCTGCTTTCGTTTCCTAGGTGCTAGCCTCCCTTTGTGCTCCGATTTTCCTTTTAATTGTCTACAGTTCCGTGGTTCCCCAAGATTATTTTTCCTCTGCTTGAGGGATTTGCATTTCATTTAGTACAAGTTTGATGGCAACCAAGTCTACATTTCTGTCTAATCATCCTTTAATTTTCTAGAGAATTTTTTTCTGAATACTAATGACAAAGTTAGTGGGTTTATTATTGTTTTTAATGTCTTTAAATATTCCTTTCTTGTCTCGAATATGTTGCTGATAGGCTTAATTTTGCTTGTTTGATTTGACACTATTGTCTGGATCTCTCTGGCTCCTTTGAAGGATTGTGAGGTTTGAGAGGACAACATGGCTTGTCATGTGTACTGTGTGGGAGTGCACAGAGGACAACATGGCCTGTCATGTATACTGTGTGTGGGTACACAGAGGACAACATGGCCTGTCATGTATACTGTGTGTGGGTACACAGAGGACAACATGGCCTGTCATGTATACTGTATGTGGGTACACAGAGGACAACATGGCCTGTCATGTATACTGTGTGTGGGTGCACAGAGGACAATATGGTCTATCGTGTGTATTATGTGTGTTTGGCCCTCATTCATTACCACGTACCTTCCTGTTCTATCTCCATCTCCACTTAGATGCTTAGTGTCACCCTCCTGACACAGCTCACCCTAGGGCCAGAGTACACAGTCTACACATTTATCCTTTTGGAATCTTATTTGTTTTCTGTAATGTATTGATTACTGTGTATAATTTTCTATCTTCTCAAGTGCTTTATTCATGTGTTTTCTTGGATATCTCATAGGTATGTTAAAGTTACCAGCTTACACCAAATTCAAGTCATAGATAGTTGTAGTCATTTTTTTCTTTAATGCTTAGTCACATGGCTTTGTCTTTCAGGATGCTTCCTAATTTGTACTGAATGTTAGACAATGTGCTGAAACTTGATGCTATCACTGGATAGCACACTAGAGTGTGATGAATTGAGGATGAAGGAGTTCATCTCTTTTTTAATCTAGCTTTCCAACTCTTACTCTGTAGGTCCCACTTCAATATTTAAAATCCAACAAAAATCAGTATATTAATGTTAACGTTGAGTAAGATTCACTAATTAATTTATGAGGGGGCTCTACATTATTTTTTTGTTTTTCTCTTTATTTCAGTGAAATTTTGTCAACCTTACAGTTTACTCAATTTGGCATCAAATTAATTTGTAAAACAATTAATTGATTGCTCACCTGTTTACTTTTTAATCATTCTAACTACCCTCAGTCTGTGCATGTTACATATGACAGAAACATGCGTATTTTTGCTTGATCTGATATAGGAATAAGTTATCGGTCTGTTTGAGTTTCACCCCTGTCTTTTGTAGATGGTTCTTCCATGTCAAGGACTCTGTTCGCATTCATATGTTTGTAGCCATGCATACACCACTGATCTCCTTCTCTTCTTCCTTCCTTCTTTATTTATAAGTTGTGTGGTTACTTTCCATGTGTACATCCTCTGTGCTAAGGCATGGTTCTCCCACTTTGCCCACCACCATCATCTCCAGAACTTTTGTTATGTGTCAGTGACAGATCTCTTGTCACCACTTCTGTCTAGATTTACACACACACATACGTGCTCACACACACATGTACACACATGCACACTCACATACACGTATGCACACACACACTATAGCGGTGCAGTATGTTGGGATGATTACTCCACCGGGTATGATGATGAGCAGGATCTTTGATGGGGAACCCTGGTTGGGATGAAAGTGATAGAGAAACCAGTCATAATCAGGCTTGCTTTGTAGCAGCTGTTAGCAAGGTGGTTTTCTAAGTATTTCCATGTTTAACTCTTAACAATAGTTTGCCTCTTTATTTTCTTCTATCTTGGAGAAATGCAATCATCTAGCCTCACACTGGGAATTTGGCCTTAAATGTTTCTGACCCAGATCCCAGGAGTCACAGTACGGGTTATTAAAGCCTGACATCTCCATAAGACCACCTTTGTCTTAATATCTTTCCTTTATTAATAACATTTTATTCTCCTAGAAAATGAGATAGAATGTAAAAGGAGTTCACATCTAGAATTTGCCATGTTTCTTAATGTATTAATGGATGTATTTCCATATACAGTTCTGAATATTGAACTCTGTTCTTTAGATTATGTCTCCCTAACTAGATTTAGAGGAGATGAATTTGTTCTTATGCTGCTGCTGTTAAGAATCACAGGGAAGGAGCTCCAGCCTTTGCTTGTTCCTAGCTCTCTGTGACCCTGGATGGTCCGTCATTTTCCTCACCCTCTCTGTGACCCTGGATGGGTCCGTCATTTTCCTCACTCTCTCTGGGACCCTGGACGGGTCTGTCATTTTCCTCACTCTCTCTGGGACCCTGGACGGGTCTGTCATTTTCCTCACCGTCTCTGTGACCCTGGACAGGTCCGTCATTTTCCTTACCCTCTCTGTGACCCTGGACGGTCCATCATTTTCCTTGCCCTCTTTGTGACCCTGGACAGGTCCGTCATTTTTCTCACTCTCTCTGTGACCCTGGACGGGTCCATCATTTTCCTCACCCTCTCAGTGACCCTGGGCGAGTCCATCATTTTCCTCATCTTTACAGAGGACTTGATTACCTATCTTTGTGTATTTTGAGAAATAAAAATAATCAAAATAAAAAACGCTGATAGAATTATAAAGCCCCACACTAGTCGGTATTATTTATAAAATGATAAATCTTATGAGTTAAAATTTTCTACATTATTTATTCATCAGCTATCTACTGAACATTTTTCCAAGCCAGGCTATGGTACACATAGCAAATTACAATTTTTTTTTTATAGACCCTTCTTGTGTTTGCTAAAATAGTCTTAATTTGCATGTACAAAGGACTTGAAAATATTTTTTCCTTTAATCTTCCTTACACAGTCATAAAAATACATAGTGTTTTAAGCTGTCTCCTCCAATACCATTGGGCTTTACTGAGTGCAGTGCGATAAGTACGTCCTGCCAGGATTTTCTTCGTCTTCTACCTTTTTCTTTATAAGTTTCCTTTAACAACTGTAATGTGCTTGAAATGTCAATCACTCTTTGTTCACCTCAAGTTTCCCCACAACAAATCTTCATGGGCTTGCTTACGGCAGCTCTGTAGAAAGTTCTTCAAGTGAATTTGGCAGCATGGGATCTCCACAGCAAAGCACAGCTGCCAAAATGACCCGCACATACTTGGCAGCAAGCTGTTTGGTTAAGAAACAGCTCTGAGCTTATGGTGCTTTTAGGTGGGTAGGTCTTGGTGACATGCCTACCTGTCAGATCCCTCCTTAAGAGGACATGACACTGAGCGGGCTAGGGCTCCACCCCGTCCTGAGGGCTGTCCTGTAGAGAAGGACTACTGCACACAGTACTTACTAGGCCTGATTGTTTGTGCCATGGGGAGGACTCAGTGATTGCTGCAGGTGTCCTTCTGACGCGATGTCAGTTATCCCGCTCAGAGGGTGAAGGAGCTCTGAGGACCCCCATTCTCAGTGGGCTTTCCAAGACAGACTTCTTTGGGCAGTGAAATTCTGGCTCCTATTAGTCCTCAGATTGACGCGACCATTCGAGTGGCCTTTCATTATTTTCCTCCTTGCTGCAGTCCATTATCCTCCTGTTTTGTAATTTGATTGGCAGGTAACAAATGAGTGCTTTTTCTTCCTGAGATGAGCTGTTCTGGTAAAGAATTGAAATAATTGACCATGACACCAAGTCACGAAGCCCTGGGAGGCCAGACATGACTTGGTGACAGATAGCCTCTGAGGACCTAATGCTAATGTGAACAAAATTGGAGAAAAGAAGTTATTAATAAAGCAAGGTCCCTATTCAATTAGGAATTACATAAAAGAGAAGCAAACCCTCCCCATGTGCAGAGTATCAATAATGCTCTTGTTAGTGTAGAGGTAAGTATGCAGGTGACACGGTACGATGTTGAAACTTGGTCAAGTCTTTCACACACCCCGGGATTAAAAGAGCTCATGGTTTACTTTGCTGTGTGATGCCCAAGCCACTATTGCACATGCTGCACGCCTTGCCAGGTTATTATCACTAGAGCTGGCAGGGTTCCTTTGAGGGTGAGATGGGTGAGAACTTTTCTCTCCTGGTAGCCTGCACAGCCCCTTCCGGAACTGTGAAAGCTACCCAGGAGGGAGGAAACTTCCATGTCTGTACTGCTTTGATTTCTCCCATGTTGTATGACTCAGCTATGCAGTGTCTTCAGCAGCAGACTCCACCAGAACACATTCTCAGAGATGCACGCACTCCACCAGAACATATTCTCAGAGATGCACACACTCATGCTGAGAGTTTGTTACTGTCATTGATGGTTACTTGGCCACCCAACATGACAATAGCCACAGAATTCAGATAATTCTGAGGGTCTATGTATTTAAAAGAAAATATAATTCATGACTGTACTTTCTCTGTATGTCACTTAAAATGTAAAATAGGAGTTTGTGTGTATGTCAGATAAATTTGTATTGTGAGATCCTTGAACAGCGTGCTGTGAATCTCTAATTATGTTAGAGGTTATTTTCTTATCCCTGCGTTTTACTCATTAATATTCTACATATTTAGTTTCTTTAATAGATTCTTGGCACAATAATTACATAATCATTCAATACAGTAGAAACATTCTAGTCAAATACTAATTATCTACTTAACTGAAACAAAACAAAACTTAATTCTCAGCTTTACTGTACAACACGGTTTCATAGGGTACAAAACCAAATATATGCTTAAAGCTGTAATTAAGAGTGAGTCATTTTTTAAGTTTTCTATAGAAAGGAGTGTGCTTGGGTCTTAGCTTCATGTACTCCCAGTTACCGGGTCTGCCCGAGGCCCGTACACTTCTTCACATTCTAACTTTGGGTGCCTCTGAAACAGTAGATGTTAGTAAATTGTTCATGTAGGGTGCTCTGAAGTATGTGATGTCGGCTGGTCTCCCTCAGGGCCCCTTAGACTCTGATGGCACAGAATCCTGGCATTGTGATTGCCCTCCTGAGTTTATGATCAGAGGAGAACCAGGACAAAACAAAACCTCAAGTGGGCCTTGAGGGGTGAAACTATGTTGTAAACTCTGTCTGATAGGTGTGCTGCATACCTCTCTCCAGGAGCGATACTGACAGCCCTTGAGAAGCGCTTCAGAGGCCAAGACCGGGCTTGAGTGAGCGCTAGCGTTTAGTGTTCTGTGTAAGTGTGTTTGGGGCTGGTGGCTTCTTTCATCTGTTCGTGTCCATGTGCATGGAATACCAATGAGCCAGTGAACATGCGGCCGCAAGTGAGGTCCTTGTGTCCTGGTGCATAGACCTGTCGGCCCTGCAGGGCTGGGGGCGTTCTTACAATTGACTATACTGAAGACATGAATGTGTCTTCTGCCAAGCAGTTTACACATGAAATGGTATATAGGTTTTGTGCTTTATCGTTTTTATTTCATTTTTTCTTTCTGCATCCTTTGTATTGCTCTGTTAGGAACTTCATTTCTTAATGACTGGCTTGTAATGTCTTTGAGAATGAAAGTGTGTAGGAAACTCTTGTATGACGACTTTCAGATGTAGCTGAGCAAATAGGAGCCAGCCCGAGCCACTCTGGAGCTCATGTTAGCGGGGAGATGGTCACTAGCTGACACTATCTGGATGTTTCTGCAGTTAACACCTTTCCTAGGAAAAGAAAACATTTCAGATCATAAACCATGCACTGGTGAGTCAGTGACCAGCAGGGAGCTCCATCCTTTGGGAAATGCTGCTTTATTGGGAGATAATACAATGTAAATGATCCGGAGTGCAGGATCCTGAGTCATGCACACTTGCCGAGGTCCTGTCAGGCTGGCAGAGCAGCCCTGGGAGGAGATAGGGAGGAAAAGGCTGTGAGTGCTTCACGGAGGATCAACATGCCACACGTTGAGACAAGAGCCACAGGAAGAGGAGGAAGGCCTCAGACACCTTGTACAAACAGTTCTGTCTGAGGCCACCCTGTAAAACTGAAGTGTGGTGTGCTCCAAGGTGCTTGTGACAGTTGACAAAGACTGACAGGATTGGAGCTGAAGTTTTGTTTATACTAATAATTGTACGTTCTTGCACATTCTGACAGGAGCTCCCTTTATAGTTTTAATCTTCTTTTATTTGGCTGAATCCCCACCAAACCTTTTCTTAGTAGATTTGTCATAAAAATTTGGCCCTTCTTATAAGTAGATTTACTTTGAGTGGGCTTGTTTTTATCCCAGAACTGAGTTTTTTGAGCATAGCAGCAAAGGCCCTGTCTGTATAAAATGTGTGTGTGTATTGTGAGATTTGCATATATAATATACCACTTACTAGGTTTCACCGATCTAAAATGAATGCCATATTTTTATTGGAAGTTAATTATGCCTAAATTGCAGAGACAAATTATGTAGGGTTTTTTGGTTGTTGTTGTTTTGTTTTTTAAGTCAACACAAGGCACCAGGGAGCAGGGAGCAGGCTGTTGGCCCTGGCTCTTTAGGTGATTAACACAGCACTTAGATGTCCTTTGTAACACTCAGAGCATGTTTAATATGTATATAAAGCGGAGGATCAGTAGACTTGCAGTCTTACAACATGCTTCTCTTGCTACATGGTCTCCGTTTCTTTGAGGGCTTCTCTCAGGATGGCCCTTTGCGTTCTTCCCAGGGAATTATTTATTTGTTTGTTTGTTTGTTATTATTGTTGCTTGGTTGGTTGATTTTATTTTTTTTTCAAGACACAGTTTCTCACTGTGGCCCTGACTGTCCTGGAACTCCCTCTGTAGACCAGGCTGGCCTCAAACTCAGAGAAGCCACCTGCCTCTGCCCCCTAAGCACTGTGATTGAAGGTGTGTGCCACCATGCTCAGCTTCCCTGTGTATTGTCCATGGCTGGGAACTGAAGCCTTAGGAAGAGTTAGAGAAACAGTAGAGCTCTGAAATTGCCACATTGACACAGCTGGCTTTGCAGGTACCTCGTAATCTACAATCCCTTCGAACAAGAACGACACTCAATGGTGTCCATCCGTGTGAACTCTGCCACAGTCAAAGTGCTGTCTGATTCGGGAAAACCTGTGGAGGTTCAAGTCAGTGCAGTCTGGAATGATGTGAGAACGATTTCCCAAGCAGCGTATGAGGTACGTGATGGCTGTAGACATCTGTAATACACTGTACAGAGGATGGAAGGAAAAAGAAAACAAGATTCATAGCTTGTACCTGCATAATAACCCACAGCACAGCCATTGCGCTATCCTGGGGTGAAGTCTAATACCAGAGGATGTAACTGTGTGGTCAAGTGTCACAAGGGAAAATATATTAATATTTTTGTGTGTATCTCTTTAAGAATACATATTATAGCTAGATTCTAAAATAATAAACTAATAAATTTTGGAATTTTCATGTTTAACTCAATGATAATTATACACATAGAACTGAGATAAATGGCACTGTTCTTAATAATAATGTTGGTTACTTAACATTTTTCCATAATGATAGTGACTTAATACATCTTGGGAGAGAGACTTTAACAAAGATCATTAAAATATCTTTTTTTGAGATGTAATTATGGAACACTGGACTGAACCAATAGAGAATCTCAATTTCAATCTCTCTCTGTGTCTCTCTGTCTTTCTGTGTGTGTGTGTGTGTGTGTGTGTGCGCGCGTGTGTGTGTGAGTGTTAGATAAGCAGCTTTTAAATGAACCCCATATCACGAAGAATGGTAAGCATTTGGAATCCTGAGGTGATTTAAAGAGTTGTAGAAACACAGTAATAAACTAGCAATGTAAGAGGGAATTCTGTGTGCTTTTTAAAAGTGACTGCTGGTGCATCTCAGATAATCATTGTCCTGCAAATAAAAATGGGAAGTAGAGTCCAAACTCATGTCAAGTTTTATGGGCAGCAGCAGCCTATGTCTTTTGTGAAGTAGCTCTTGGAAGACAGGAGCCAGTTCACACTGTGCCTCCTTCTGGCCTCTCTCAGTGTCTGCTAACTCCAAGATAGCACTGATGGCTGGCACTGACTGAACTTATTTCTGTCTTATCTATATAGCTGCAGTTATACTTCTAACATACTGAGCTATAATTTTACAAAAGGATTTCTGATAAGTAGAAGAAAACATGATTTACATTAAGTCCTCCCTGCCTGGAGAGTTTCCCCTCCAAACATGTGTTGAGAACACTGTAGGACATTTGAAGGATGGTCTAAAGTTTCGTAGAAGGAATGCAAACATGACGTCTTTGAAGCTTTCCAACCTGGGTGATTAGAGTCCTGGCTGGACTGAGGTGTGAACAACCTCTCTAAGTTACTGAAGCATTTACAGAGTGACAGTATGTCCTCTTTCTAAGAACATGATTGATGTTTTTACCATAAATATAAATGTTTTGCCTTTGGTAGATAACTTTTCTCTATAATCCCTTCTCCTGTCTTGAAAGGTTTCTTTTCTAGCTCATATACCACCACTGGGACTGAAAGTGTATAAGATCTTAGAATCACAGAGCTCAAGCTCACACTTGGCTGAGTATGTCCTGTATAATCATGATGGACTAGCAGAAAATGGAATATTCCACATGGAGAACATGGTAGATGCGGGAGATGCCATAACACTCGAGAATTCCTTCCTCGCACTTTCGTTTGACCGATCTGGGCTTTTGGAGGTATGTTCTGATTAGTTGTGGCAACCATAGATCTCAGTGTGTCTATCTGTGTCCATGACAGTGCAGAGGGGGAGCCCTCTTAGGCAGAGCTACAGCAGAACTCTAGAGGACAGAGTTCATCTGCCCCTGCCTACTTTCTGCGGCCTCCTGCTTCCGCAGCATGGCGGGCTGCAGTGTAGCTTACTGTTAGCCAGGTGTGGTAGTTGACAGTGTTTATCGAAGCTGTGGAAAGCACTTTAACAGGATAAAATAACTGTTGGGTATAATGCAAAGTGAGTTTTTAAAATTTTAATTCCAATTTTTGTTCACTTTTACTATGTTTTTAAAACATACTGTCCCATGCATATTGGCAGTTAAAATACATCTCCTGCAGAAAATTTGAGAAGCACAAGTCTAAGTTCTTTATTCCTTGCTAAAGTATAGGGCAATGTTTTGTTCCGAGTTTGAGGCTTTAAAATCTAAGGTCAACTATGAAATTTTGATGCTAACTAAATGTTTGTCACGTGAGAGGCTTACTTCAGCATTTTTAGTCCCACTCCACCCCTCTTTTTCTTTCCTGAGACAGGATGAGTCTAGGTAGCCCTGGCTTGCCTTGAACTCATTATTAAGCCCAGGCTACCCTTAAACTTAGTTCTGCTGTAGCCTTTCAAGTTACATGAGCATTTAGACGTTTTTATGTGGATGTGTGCGTGTTTTCCCTTCATGCATGGGTGGACCTGGATGCCTGGTGTCTCAGGCGGTTTAAAAGGCATCTGATTCCCAAGAACTGGGTTGTCAGTGGTCGTGAGCCGCCAAATGGGCACTGAGAGCAAACCCAGGTCCTCTGCAAGAGCAGCAGCTGGGCTGAACTCCTGGGCCATTGCTCCAGCCCTCCTCGGGCATATTTAACCTATCCTGGTAGGTTTTATTGTCTCTTTTTGAGCCTCTCCACAGTCCCATTCTAAGTTTGGTCTTAATGCCTGTACATAGCTTGGCTTTCATCCTGGACTCCATCTGCTGGCACTTTGGTAATAAGTCGCTGTTTGTTTATCTTGTTTTGTAATCCCAGAAAGTGAGAAGGAAAGAAGACAGTAAAGAGCATGAACTAAAGGTGCAGTTCCTGTGGTATGGAACCACCAACAAAAGGGACAAGAGCGGTGCCTACCTCTTCCTGCCTGACGGGCAGGGCCAGGTGAGTGCTGCCACAGAGACTAGTACTGCGCATGTCCGCTCGCACGGTGCTGGCGATGGAGATGAGAATGTCTCCTTAGTTTATCCTTGGACAGGGATCAGCTCTCGGCCATAGAATTGTATTTATCCGTATTAAAGGTTGGCAGTTTGTACTGGAAAGTTAGATGTGTCAGAACTGGAATTCACATAGGAAGGCACAAAGGATGCATGTTCTCTGTGAAGAAAGCTGATCATCTAGACTTGGCTCTCAGGGATGTACAGCAGTGTAGAGATACAACATGCTCAGCCCTGTGGGGAAAACTTCTCTGGATTACCTCTCTGTTCTTTAAGGATTTAATGAACAGTTTTTCCCACTCTTGACTGTGGAAGCAACACATACAGTCTGGTGCAGTTTGAAAATGTAGCGAATGTGAGGAAACAGTGAAATTGACGGTAGTCTGCAGCCCTGTGAACACCACTGTCCACATCTGGATGCAATTTTCTCTTCTTTGAGCATCTCCACATTTGAGCATTGCCCCCATTTTGAGTTTTGTCTTACTACCTTTACATATTTTGGGTTTCATTTTTGATTCAATCTGATGCCACATGCTTTGGAAGCATAATTCTTGTGTCTCAGAGCCTCCTAATGTGGCCTGTCCACTTTGTCTACCTCCTCACTAGAGCAACTAGAGATCAGCTTTCTCTGTAGCCTCTCTTCACGCAGTGCTGAGTATTTCCTGGGAAGCCGAGCAGAGGCGCTTTGGGTCAGTGTATGAAGCCAGGTTTTTCTGTGTACTGATTCTCTTGTCTGTAATGTCTCAGAGCTCTGCCCCAAGCTCAGGGAATTAGCCCTGTAAAAGCGAGCGTTGTTTGTAACTGCTCTCCCCCCACCCCCATTGCCTTTATGCCTTCTTGTCCCCCGACCTCAACATGCACTACTCTCTATGACGCTTTTGCTCAGTGACTAATCTTTCTTCTGAGCAAGTTACTTTTCTTCTACGATTTACAGAAGCCACATGCTAAAATGATTAGATTTTTAGGGATTATATAGGCCACCCTGAGGTGATTTATTTGTTTATGTACAAGCCACGTAATAGCTTATAGGACTTATTCGAAAACAGGTAGCTTTTTTTTTTTTTTTTTTTTTTTTAATTTTTGGTTCAGCATCTTTGTTTGGTTTAATTTTTACTTTCTTTCCTTCAATCTCTCTCTCTCTCTCTCTCTCTCTCTCTCTCTCTCTCTCTCTTTTTTATTAAAACTTGGCTTCAATATATTTGAGGCCCAAGCTGGCGTCAAACTCATGATCCACCTGCCTCAGCCTCCTAGAATTACTATGGGATATTATATGTGAGAAGTAGTAATTAAATTGAATATATGTAATACTAGATGAAAAGAATAAAGAAATATAAAAGGATAAAGTAAAAGTATTGTAGCATCAGGGAAGGAGATAGCTGATTATGTCAGAAGAGAGTAGGTACCCAGAAACCTCTGCACCCGGCTCCCCCCCCCCCCATCCATCTTCTAGATGGATGATAATTTTGCAAAAGAACTTTGTAAATGGTACATATTTTATGAGTTTTAGTGTGTTTTTTATGGGTGAAAAGGTAAGCTTACAATAGAACCACGCGATTCTAAGTATCTTACTGCTCAAGAGCACTCTCCAAAGGCTTGCTTCATGCTCCCGTTCAGTGGAAATGAATAATACTTACTTAGATGCTTTCAGTGTGGTCTCATGTCACAAAAATTGTGCACTTTATTCCCTAATTTTCTTGATGCTTCTCGATGCTAAATGATGAAATCTAAACCAATGACTTCCAAGTTCGTAAGTTTGCTCTCTGTTGAGCACGCTCGCCTCTGCCAGAGGGCAGAGTGGTTCCGAGCTCAGTAAGCCGTGTCACTGTGAGTAAACTGAGTCTTTCGTCCGATTCAATTAGCCCTACCCAGCACGTTCCCATCTTACTGGCTGGCATCAGGGGGCCGGGTCACAATGCTGGCTTGGGGGATGTCACTACTTAGGATAGTAGAAGAAGATGGATTAGAAACGTTTGTAAGTGAGGAGAATATTTGTAGATTATCTAAGGCCAATCAAATTGTAAGCATTTGCAAATATAGGCTTTATAATTTTATGTAAGAAAAAATCTTACCTTATATCCATTGTTTATATCCTATGTATTCTGATAAGCTATTAAGTTTTCATATCAAGTTATGACTATTGAACTATGTGAATTTGTCATTTCACTCAATATTCCTAAACTCTTCTTGGGAAAGTTGAGAAGCCAAGGTGTTTTTGCTGAAACTGTCCTGTCCTCTTCAGCCGTATGTCTCCCTGAGCCCGCCCTTTGTCAGAGTGACACGTGGAAGGATCTACTCAGACGTGACCTGCTTCCTCGAACACGTTACTCACAAAGTGCGCCTGTACAACATACAGGGTAAGAGAACGGCGGGGCCGTCAGACGTGCAGGCTGGCTGGCGAAGCCACACTTTTCTTCTGTCTTTCCTACTGAACTCCCAGTTGTGTAGAGACAGTGTAACCTTTTGAAGGTGATTCTGTACCTGCAGCCTGACTTCTGATGCCATATTTGCCTTCGGACGGTGGGAGTGGGAAGCCTTCTCATCTGCTAGGTTGGCATTGTCTTTCTGCATCTCCTCCTTCCTCATTAGCAGCTGACCTAGTCATGAGATTATCAGTCAGAAACCTTATGTTGAAGACCTGAAAGCAATTCAGTGTTTAGGTGTCAGTTTATAAAATAGAATCTTAGCGTAGTTACTAAGTAGACCAATGACTCCGGGAGCTTCAGGAATCTTGGGAAGGTCTTTCTAGACTCACCACTTGTGGTTGTCTTGCTGTTCCTAGGCTGAAGCAGATCTGGAGGGAGAACATTGCACCCTTGATCTTTCTGATGGGTAGGAAATAAGGAATGTCCCAGCTGACCCGGACTGTGGACGAGCGTGGGTTGTTTTTAGATTGTAGGAGAAAGGCATCATGCATGGAATTTCTTAGCTACCCAGTGTTCAATTTCTTGATTTCACAGTCTAAACTCACTCTTGCTTTTACTTCATTATGTCACTTCATATTTTGCTAGTTTTGCCTTTTTTCTCTGTTAATAAGCATGGTCGGTTTTTTCTCCTCCGTGCTCTGGGAGTGATACAGTGCACTTTCCAGTCCATCCACGGAGATTCCCTAGAGATGGAAAAACTACCATCGGCATGACCTTTGTGCCCAACTGTGACTTCCATGTGATAGAATGATCTTCACCACAGAGAAGCCTGTAATTATTAAAAACAACAAACAAACAACCCCCCCCCCTTTTTCCCCTTTTTTGAGTTTCCCAAAACTTCCAGTAAGCCAGAACCATGGAGTGAGGGGGTTCACTTTGGTCATTTTTAGTAATTCATTCCTGGAAGCTTTAACGTCACATCTTCAACTATTGCCAGCTACTTCACATAATAGGTGAGAAATACTGTCATGCATAAAGTGTTCATGTGCTTTGCTTTACTTATAACTTAGATACTGAGACACTTACACACTTAGAACTATAACCCAAGTTACTTGAGAGGCTGAGTCAGAGGGATTGCAGCTTTAAACAAAGGCCTGGGTAGATTAGTGAGGCCTTGTCTCAAAGAAAGAAGAGCAGCCTCAGGCTGGACTGAGTAGCGGCAAGGTGCCCTAGCACGTGGCAGATCCTAGGTTCGGCCCTCAGGATTGCCTTCTCTCAGAAAATGCAGATTATTAGCATGTATCAACTGTGTAAAGTAAAGGTTTCGTGTATGATGTACCTAAATCGTATTCATCCCTTCTAGGTCCTCTTGTCCCCTCTTTTCGTTTCACAAGACCTATGTCCCGTTCTCTGTTACTTGTGTTAGGAGACAAGGCATTTTAAAATAGTTACTGGAACATTGCCTCTGAAAAGTCTAACCTCACCGAAACACATTTCCTTAGTTGCTTTGCTTTTGTTTAGCCCTACCCGTCTATGCCACTGGCTCTCCTGCGCGCCCCTGGGTTCTCCAGGACCCGTGATGTCCTGTTTTGGGATGTCTGAGTGACGAAGGTGCTTCTCCCCTGCTGCTGGTGACTGTGGCTCTGCCTGCCTGCTGTCAGACCAGCAGCCGATTTGGAAAGTAATCTGCTCTGACGTGCCTGCTCCCTTCTGCCAAGAACTATGCTGTCACAGCTAAGTGGCTGTCATCCTTCCCGTACCTCTCCTGTATCCTCCTGGCCACAGCCCTGTCCAGCCTGACTGCCAGCTGCCGGCTCTCTGTCGGAGTCCATTTCCATTTGCTGGCTTGAGTTCTCTCTGTTCTCTGCCGGACTTTGTCCGTTTACCTCCTAGTATTTCCTTCCTGGATTGTGCTCTCTCTCCTCCTTGTTCTGGTTCAGGGGCACAGCTTTCGGGCAGACTCCTCATTGGCAAACTGATGGCCTTGCATGTCAGCAGCACGCTGGCGTTTGGTCCCTGACCTACGCTCACCTTTTCTCAGCATTCATAATCTATTCACTGTAGCTGCTGCATAAGTATTCCCAAATCTAGGAGTATAATTTCTTGCCAGTTCCTGAAATCTCCAGAAGGCTGGCTTCTAGGGAATAGAGGTACTCTTTTTTTTTTTTCCTTTTCTTTTTTTTTTTTTTTATGTGAGTTTCATCCAGCTATACCAGCTGAGACCATGCACTCAATATTAAGCTCTATAACTAATAGAAAAGAGATTAACTTCCTCTGCATAGCCTAACTTGATGACATAGAATCCTGAGCAAATAAATTAGTGTTTAAGCTACTACGTAATTTTATTTGTTTGTTTTTGAAACAAGGTGTCATGTAATTCAAGCTGACCTCAAACAAGCTAAGAAAGCTAAGGTGATTTAGATCCTAATTCCTTCTCTTCGTCATCTCAAATGCTGGTTAAAAGGCATCTGTAACCACACCTGACTTATGTCAGGAGGCTTTGATGAAGTTTGTTATACAATTGTTAATTGACATACAGACAAAAAAACAAAAACAAAAAAAACCTCAAACCACACAGGTTTACTAATATATAGGTTTTTAAAATTTTGCAACAATTTGAAAAAAATGAACTTCAAATTACAGTAGTGTCAATAAATCAAAAATCAGGAAATAGTGTGTCATGAATACGTAAAACATGTGTAGATAGTATATCTTACCATTTACTACAATAAAATAAGTACAAATCAATTCTTTGTAATTTATAAAAATTCACATATATTGTAAGAGGCGGAATTAGGTTTGTGTGGATTTGTTGAAAGATTACCTTCTTTCTGCTTCTGGGGTGTAGTTTTGCTCCTTATGTTGATGTTTTCCATCTGTCATCCTTTATAGGGCTGGATTTGTGGAAAGATATTGTATAAATTTTGTTTTGTCATGGAATATCTTGTTTTCATGGAGGTACTATTAAACTTTAGTTTTCTGAATAGGGCACAAACAATATTGATACAGTTTTTTGCTTTGTTGTTTTGTTTTGTTTTTAAAAAATGCAAACTCTATATTGCTTCTGGATTTCTCAATGGGTAGAATAAACTTGGGATGACATGTTTTTGTGCCAATATTAGACTTTTGTAGCTCAAAAGCAGGAGAGTTTAGAAATGTGTTCGAAATGACAGATGAGGTAATGTGAAGTTAGCTGAGAGCACTTTTCTGGGTGAGCTTTATCCTGGCTGTCTGGATTAAACCTGAAGTCAGCATACAGAGACTTGAAGGGACAGACAAACCTAGTATTCTTTCTAGCCCTGAGCATTTGTTGTTTGTTTTATTCTAACATGGAGGTGGCTGGGTGGGAGACGAGACACCTGAGACATCAAAAGGATTTTTTCAAAACCATATCACCTCCCACATCTGAGGTTGCCCTCCTTTCAACAAATTTGCCTCTCAGAGGAGATTAGGCACACTCAGGAGGCACTTAGCCTTTCTTTTCCCTGGGTCTCTGTGACCTGCTCCCATCTGACTTGCTCTTCCATTGTCTTCAAGGACTCTTGATGTGGGTTTTGGTTCACTGAGGTTCTCATGAAGTCACTCAAAGCTTGAGATAGGAATGTGGAGTGTTCAATTAGATGATATTTGGGGTTTAAAATATGATGTTTCTAGGTATTTAGAAACACCCAAGAGTTCTTGAATATGCCACAGTTTGGCTTCCTGAGTAAGCAGTTATTTAGATGACTAAATGCTCAGCCCACAGGCCAGTTTCTGAAGTAGAACGAGACCTCCAGGCAGTGTGTATGCTTCTGTGGATTGACTCTTAGCTGATATTTTTTAAAATAACAAACTCTACCTCAGATTTAACCTCCTGAGCTGTTTCTAGGCTAATTTCCTGCTTTTTCCAACGTGCCCAGTGTTGACTGGTTAAGTATTAATAAATGAAGCCTGTTTGTTATTGGAATCAAATTTCTTTTTAATTTAAATTTTTATCAATATTTTATTTCTTAATATTTATTTAACTTTTCTGTACACACATGTACACATGGGTGCTGGTGTTTGCAGAGGCCAGAAGAGGGGGTTGGCTCCCTGGGACCTGGTGTTACAGGATGGGAGCAGCCCTTGGGGCCTTGCAAGAACAGTGCATTCTCTTCACCACTCACTGAACAGGGTCTCTAGTCCCTTTATTAAGATTTTAAGGTAGCATACAAAGCAATGGTTTTCAGATAACATTTCATACAAGTACCAAATTTATGTGACAGGAAGTAATGGGATTATTAATATTGCCTTCTCATTTACATATCACTATATTATGTTGGTATCTGTTAGTTTTACAACTTATTATTGTTTAGCAACATTGACAAATACAAAGTGAGTTAGTCTTACAGATTGTCTTTTAATTGATAGTCTGTGTTCAGTATTCAGTTTAATGAACTAGTCTTTCCCAACTATGCAAATTGACCGAGCATCCTCTCAGTCCTCTGTGTGTGTCCCACCTTTGTTTTGCCTGATGGATCTTCTGTCCAGAATGTAAATCGGGCTCTTCCCAGATTGCACAGACCAATTGTTCATTACTGATTGTGGAGAAGCCTTGGTACAACCACCTGCTCTACTGAATTCTGGTTTCTCTATTTACATCTGCCACAGATTTGGAAAACAATTAGTTCAGTTGAAAGGCTCACTATTTCTTAAAGTTACTTAGCTCTTCACAAACACCATGCTTAAGGGCTGGAAAAAATGGCTCACCAGTTAAAAGCAATGGCTGTTCTTGCAGAGGACCCAAGTTCAATGACCAGCACTCACATGGTGC
>JADRCD010218604.1:0-14929 GCA_019843815.1 Montemys delectorum
AGGAGGATTTTCTTTTCTGGTTCAATCTGTTTGGCTTTATGTAAGCTTCTGCGTGTTTATAGACATCTCTTTCTTCAAGTTGGAAATTTTTTCTTATATAATTTTGTTGAAAATATTATCTGGGCCTTGGAGCTGGTAACTTTCTCCTTCTTTGGTTCATATTATTCTTAGATTTGTTCTTTACACATGGTCCCAGATTTCCTCGACGTTTTGTTTCAGGAACATTTTTGATTTCACCATTCCTTGGACATCTGTATCGACTTCTTCTATCACATCTTTTTTTGCCCAAGATTCTCTCTTCCATCTCTTATATTCTGTTAGTGATAATAATGTCTGCAGATTCTGTTTCCATACCTTACTTTTTTCATCTCCAGATTTCCTCAGTGTATGTTTTCTTCATTGTTTCTAATTCCATTTTTAGGTTTTGAACAGATTTATTCCTTCCCTTGGCCAATTTGATTATATTATCCTGTATTTCCATAAGGGTTGTATTCATCTCTTCTTTAAATGCCCCTTATTGTCATAAGATTGGGTTTAAAGTCATTTTCTTGTGCCTTAGCTATGCTATTATATCCAGGGCTTGTTGGAGGAGAAGGCCGGCGATCTGGTGGTGTTATATTGTCCTAGATCTTGTTGCCTGGATTCTTATTCTGTCCTTTAGCCTTAGAGGACCTGATGAAGTTTACTGGTTCTGGATGTGCCCTAAGGAAACCTAGCAGGCAAGGGCTTGGAAAAGGAAGGGAAAAGGCCCTACCTGACTGTCCCGGTGCTGGTATGGCTCACGGAATGCAGGTAAAACCAGGCCAGACCAGACTATAATTTAAAGAATTTATAGGACTTGAGCTGGCAAAAATCTAGAGCCCGTTGTGACATAATTTTATAATGTGCACTTGAAGACTGATCTTGAAGGAGTGCAACCAGATTTGAACCAGACAAAGAAAATTTAATCAAAAACAGGACATTTTGGGAAAATAATATTATGTTGTAGAAAATAAGCTTGTTGGAAAGGTAGCATCCTTCCAAGGCATATTTGACTACATAAATACACACAATCATCACATAAAGAAAGAACCAGTGTCTACAAAAGGAAACATAAAATCTCTTCTTGATTTTACTTACCCGTACTGCAATAGCATATCTGATACTGTCTATAATATTAAATAGAAAATTGTATCATACTCTCATAAGTTTTAAAACACAAGTGATTTTAGGTAATGTGGTAAAAAGTTAATACTTTTCTCTCCTTACCTGAATCATATACATGTGAAGGTACACCATCTTCATCATAAACGCTACTCAGCTTTTAGCCATTTTGAAGCCATCTTGGTTGTCATGTCAATTGTCATTTTATCATAATCTGCATGTTTGTGTACACATTAGTATCTTTGGTAATAATCTTTTAATAATTACCTGGTGCTACTGATCTAAAATATACTGAAGAGAAGTCATGCAGGGCTTCTTCCACTAAAAGGGTGTAAGTTACTAATTTAACAAGGCAAGAAGTAAGGCTATGATGATGTGGCTAATAATTGGTATCTTCTTCCTGAAAATATGCAGAAGAGAAAATAAATTCATGGTAGGAATTTTATCAACTTTCCAGAGCAGACATTACAACAATGTGTGGAAAGTCCTTAGTTTAGTGAAAAGAAGTCTTAAACCTGTCAATCTTTGCACAGGACACAAAGTAGAGTTTGATACTGTCTGTGTTTCAGGAACCAACTGGGACTCTTGGAATATCAACTACAGTCTGGAAATCCATACAAATATAATGATGATATTGTATCAGAGTTTTAAGCAAGGTATCAAGAATTTAATTTAAATACTATTTTTGATACTTCCAAGGGTTGAAAGTGAAAAAAATCTGTATTGTGGGGCAGCAGTTAAGTCTTTCTTCCTACTACTTGTTTGCCAGGCAAGTGAAATCTCCAGGTATCAGATGGTCATAAAAATTCCATCTTCTGGTGTGCCTATAATTCATTCTTATTGCTGCTATTGATTTTAATAGATGTGTTGGGCACAGTTTTATGTATCTCACAAACCAATCTTGATTCTTGCTTCATTAAAACCTAAAAAGAAATAGGAAAAAAATCAGAAAGTAGAGACATACTCTGTAGTTCTTGATTTACCCAGAAAAAAAAATGATCTAGATAAAAAAAAACTCTCCATTTCTGATGAATAATATGAGTAGCAAACACAGAGACTTTCACTGCATTTTAATCCAAGTCATTCCTATCCCAGATACACTGTGGAAAGTTTCCCTTCCTTTACAGTCATCTCCATTTAATCAAAACCAAGGAACACATTTCAGAAATTTTTCCTTATATTTTCCCATGTACATATGAAAGCTGTAAATATTTGTGTCTTTTATATTATAACCTATATATTAAATAGTTTTGTGTTTAGATATAAAGTACTTTGTGTCATTTGTCCTCTGTATTCTTTTGTTCTCTGTATTATCAATTTCTTTTAAAGATTTGCATTTCTTCCTCATTTATCTAAACATTTTCCACACTTTCCTCTGACAGGTTACAGTATTGCTCTGCTATTACTACTAGCAATGTGGTTCATTATTACAAATTCTATTTTCTAAGATTCTCATAGTGCTTTATTTAATGAGCCTGAACTTCTCTACTGTCCTATAAACCCAAATGTTATTGGCATAACATAAAGGGGCATACATATACATATGGATATGAAACGCTTCTAACGCAGCATCTGTAACATTGGGCTTCTCATTCCATGACTTCTATAGAACATCTTGCCAAATTTCAAGTACCATATTCATAATTCTTGTAACTTCATATTAGAACTCCACTTGAAGATATACTCTTTGTAGTCATAATCAAGTGCATATGAGGTCATTATTGACAGTTGACTTTTCAAAAGCAAATTTGGAATAGGAATACACACAGGAATATAGGAATGTCATGTGCAGTATTAGAGAAAAGAGTAGCTTTTCCACACACCAAACCCACCAACATTTGGCTGCCAGGCTCCAACAGTCAGTAGAGAGGCCTGGAATAAACTCTTCTTTTATCAACTCAGAGAAAACTAGCAGTGTCCAGAATAGGTTCTTAAATGTCTAGTCTCCAGAATCCTAGAGAAAATATTCCTTTTTCTGGAGTCTTTTCACTCTGTAGTGTTTTATTACCATGATACAAGCAAAATAAAAGACTCACAGAAACCAATGCAAATATAGCCAGAAGATTAGTGTGAAGTTCAGCAAAAGAGAGATGAAAATAGGCGAAGGAAGTATGCTCAGTACCATATGAATACAAATGCAAATTAAGCCAGCAGAAAATATGATTAACACCAAATAAAATTGTAAAGAAATAAAATAAATGCAAGTTCTATTAAGTTGCTAGGAGGAAAAAAAATGCATGAACTGACTGAAGTGCTGAGCAACTAAAATGCCCATAGGTGGTTAAAATACTGCTTTTTATTAGTGGAGCTCATAGCTGAGTACCAGGAATATAATACATTGCACCATTTTAATATCTGTCCAAGCTGTACATCATTAAATCCCATTACCTTATGCTTAGACCTTAACATTATCTAGCTTCAGGTTTTCTAACATTCTTCAACAATAGACACATATTTTCAGTCCCTCCACCTTCATCCTCTTCTTCCTTTTTTCCTTCCTTTTTTTTAATGCCCTTTCCTCTGTGCTAAATCCTTCTTATTTGTTCGTTGTTCTGTGAAGGGGTCTGATTAAAGTGTCTGTATTGAGTGGGTATCACACTAGAAATTACTGAGCCTAAGAAGCACCATAGAATTCCTAGCCTGTTCTACAAATATAATCTTACCAATCTCCCTCTTTATAAAAAAAAAAGTCTAGAAGGGCTTTAAAAAAAAGAAGATATAGAGAATATATAACAATACAACATTTTAGGATGTGTCTTAATGTATTTTTGTTTTTATTTAAGATTTTCATACAATGATTGTAATCATATTGTCCCCCTCTGTGCCCCCCAAGATCCACCCCCCTCATTTCCCTACCCACCTAACCTAATGTTTTACTTTCTCTTTAAAAAGAAAACAAAAGCGTACAAACACAGAATAATTGAATTCCATATATTCCATAACTACTTCTGAGCATGAAGTCTGCCCTGGAGTACAGTTAACACTTTGATTAAAAGTGTATACTTATTAGATAAGACTTACTGTCCTAAAGTGTCAATGATAATATTCAGCTGTATTTCCAACACCAGACTTCTTTAAAAACACATCACAGAGTACACATGGAGGGACCCATGGGTTCAGCCACATATGTAACAGGGGATGGCCTTGTCATATATCAGTGGGAGGAGAGACCCTTGGTCCTGTGAAGGCTAGATGCCCCAGTGTAGGGGAATGCCAGGGCATGGAGGCTGGAGTAGGTAGTTTTGTGAGCAGTGGGACAAAGGATGGGATGGGGGGTTTTGGAGAGGAAACCAGGAAAGTTTTTGGAGAGGAAACCAGGAAACGTGATAACATTTGAAGTGTTAATAAAGAAAAGTTCTGATAAAAAAATTAAAAAAAGAAACAAAAAACATTCCACACTTATTTTAAACCTTTCCACATAACAAAAATAAAATAATTAAATTTTTCATTGGTAGGAAATAACAATTGGCATGTCAAAACAGAGGGAGAAGGTGAGAAGACTCTATCAGAGGAATTTCATGTGTGAATAGAACACATAAAATCGCCTATTTACCCAAGAATAAAGCTTTTACATAGGCAATATTTATGATATAAATTTGATACTTTATGATACATAAATTTAAGTATTTGTTTTCCTAATGCCTAAAGCGGATTGAAATCCAAAAGCTGAAATCCACTTAGTATATATCACTAATGCTTCTTATTGCCAATGAGATGCAAGTTTTTGTTACAAAAAATAGGAGTTAACTGATATAGTTAATCCTTAAGATTGTACAGAAAGTTAGTAATGGTAAAAGCTTGCAATTAGTTATTTACTTGGATTATGAAATAAAACTCTAATACTAGCTTTCAAAGTGATAGTTTATAAAATAAACCACTTCCTACAGTAAGTTTAGATATATAGAAATAAATTATTATCACATTATGCAACTAAACTCCACATAAGTATAAATACTTATAAATTACTTATGTGGTGCATTTTCTTCTTTTTAAATATTTGTGTTATCCAATTTATATTTATCATATATGTGCATTTGTTTAGGATGCTTATGTATTGGTAGATTTACAATGGTTTCTATGTAGAGGTCAGAAGAAAAGCTGAGGAGTTGTTTTTAATTGTCTACCTTTATATGTGTTCTGTTAATCAAATTCAGGATATAAGGAGTGTGTCATTAGATGGCTCTGACCTACTTAGACATTTTTTTTTAAAATTAGGTATTTTCTTTATTTACATGTAAATTTCTACTTTCCCAGTTTCCCCTCCAAAAAACAAACAAACAAACAAACAAACATAACACAACAAGAACAAACCCCTGTTGCCTCCCTCCCCATGCCTGCCACCCCACCCTCTACCACTTATTGGCCCTGGCATTCCCCTACACTGGGGCACAGAACCTTCACTGGGCCGAGGTCCTCTCTTTCTATTGATGATCGCATTTGCAATGCTCTACTATACGCATGATGCCAGAACAATCAGTCCCACCATGTATAGTCCTTGGTTGGTGGTTGGGTTCCTGGGAGATCTGAGGGTACTAGTTAGTTCATATTGTTGTTCGTCCTAACGGGCTGCAAGCCCTTCAGCTCCGTAGGTCCTTTCTCTAACTCCTTCATTGATGACAATGTACTCAGTTCAATGAATGGCTGTGAACCTCAAAGAACATATCAAAACGATCATCCACCATAATCAAGTAGGCTTCATCCCAGGGAGGCAGGGATGGTTCAATATATGGAAATCCATCAACGTAGTTCACTACATAAACAAACTCAAAGAAAAAACCCATATGATCATCTCACTAGATACTGAAAAAGCATTTGACAAAATCCAACATCCCTTACTGACATGTTTTTTACCCATGTTTCTTTTTCTCCCTTCCTTCCTTCCTTCCTTCCTTCCTTCCTTCCTTCCTTCCTTCCTTCCTTCCCTTCCTTCTTTTCTTTCTTTTTTCCTTCCTTCTTTCTTTCTCTTTTTTCTTCCTTTCTTCCTTTTGAACAAATGAGTGATTCTAATTCCAAGAATAATCTGAGCCTGAGAAATCGAATACATTATTCCAAATATATTTCTTTTACCCTCACATCCAATTTTCTTATGGTTTCTTCACAAAGAAAAAATATGACAGACTGTGTTAATATTCAACAAAGCTTAAGTAAGTTTATATTTTAATAAATTACAAAAGAAAATAGTTAAGTATTTTAATATAGCTGGAAGTTACAATAGTTTTAGATTTTAACACATTTCAAAGCTTTACAGTTTAATCTTGTCCTTTTAATTTTTTGAGAGAGACTAGTTTTAGGGACTTTAGAATCCAGAGAAAAGACTCAACAGTTAAGAGCCCTTGATCTTCTTGAGGGGGATATGAATTCACTTCCACAAACTCATATAGAAGTTTAAAACATTCTACTGGATGTTGAAAAGTTTTATGAATATGCTTAATACTAATAAAATAAATATCCACTAGGATAGGCTGTGTACTCGATTGAAGGGAGACTGAAATAATGCAGTCAATTATCTTAATGTATATAGCTCATGTTGAGCAGAGGAGATAAACTCAATTCAAACAAAATCGGAAAATATGTAACTGCAAATATGGTCTTAATGGAATCTTCTAATATGGATAAAAAATGTTTTCTTTCCAGTGCAATTTAGTGTATATTATTCCCTGAGAATATTTTCTCCATAAAATTTTATATGTCAGTAATCATTCACATGTGACTATATAACCTATATTAAAATTTTAATATATGTTTTCTTATATAATATTTATTTAATATGATAAAAAATTCCAAAATAAATTAAGTTTACTAAGATTTATATATATTTTCAAAGTATAAGATATGATTTAGTATATTTATGATGATGTAGGATTTTGTTATTTATTATGATTAATATATATTAATATTTTTAGGTACAAGATTCAGTAATGAAAATATGAATGTTTATTATCATTTTAATTTCATTTTTCGCTCATCCCATTTTGATAAAGTCATAGAAAATTTTTCAGTTACATTCTACAAAAATTAAGTCATGTTGAAAGACTAATCTTTTTGAGACAGGGTTTCTCTGAGTAGCCCTGGCTGTCCTGGAACTCACTCTGTAGACCAGACTGGCCTCTCAGAAATCTGTCTGCCTCTCAAGTGCTGGGATTAAAGGCGTGCGCCACCACCGCCTGGCTGAAAGACTAATCTTATCCAATTCTTCTTCATTGTTTAAATTCTTTGCTATGTTTGATATCTCTGTTTGCAAGACTTTTCTTTTTTCAATAATTTTAAATTTTATGAAAAATTTATAAATATTGGTTTTAGCATCAGTGATACAGTTATATAATATATTCCTATTCTACAACTTAATATAACTGTTTATATTGTACACGTGAGTACTTGATTTGTTCTTTTAATTTAATCAAATGAAAAGGAATCTAAGGTTGTGTTTGAAATAATGTAAAACAGCATTTTTAAAATTTAACAATCCAGTTATTGCACTCTATCACCAGTTCTTCATCCCATTCTTCTTCTCCCTTGTCTCTGAGAGGATGTTCCCCCAACACTAGGCCTCCCCTCTCTCTGGGGCTTCAAGTCTCTCTAGGATTAGGCACATCATTTCCCTCTAGGCAGTCCTTTGATATGTATGCCCCAGGGGCCTCAGTTCAGCTCCTGTATGCTGCCTCCTTGGTGTTTCAGTGCTTGGGAGCTTTCAGAGTTTCTGTCTGTAAGCACATCAGTAATAATGTCAGGCCTTGGGGTTTCCCCATGTGAAGGATCCCCTGTTGGGCTCATCACTAGACTGCATTTCCCTTAATCTCTTCTCCATTTTTGGCCCTGCAGTTCTTTTAGACAGAAGCATTTCAGGGTCAGAAATTTTGACTGTGGGTTGATAATCCCATTCCTCCTTTTGAGGCTATGCCTATATACTAGAGAAGGACTGGTTGACATCCCTCTCCTCATTGCTTGGCATTTCATCTAACTCCCATTGAACGTGAGAGCCTCTCACCTGCCAGGTCTTTGGTACTTGCTAGAGAGTCTCCCCACCTCTCACCTCTGAGGCTGCTTATTTCTATTCATTCTGCTGGCCCTTTGACTTCTCTCCTGTCCTCTCCCATACCTGATCCAGTTCCCTTTTTACCCTCCATCTTCTCTCTCTCACCCAAATCCCTCTCTTTCTCTGCCTCCCCTGATTATTTTCTTCTCCTTCTAAGTGAGATTGAAACATTCTCATTTGGCCTTTGTGCTTATTAAACTTCTTAAGTGCCATGGGTTGTATCCTAGGTATTCTGAACTTTTGGACAAATATCCATTTATTAGTGAATACACTCCATGTATGTCCTTTGGGATTTGGGTTACCTCACTCAGGATGACATTTTCTAGTTCCTTCCATTTGTCTGTAAAATTTATAATTGCCCCCTTCTTAATAGCAGAATAGTAAGTATTCCATTGTTTAAATGAACCACATTTTCTGTATCCATTCTTCTGTTGTGGGATGTCTGGGTTGTCTCCTATTTCTAGCAATTACAAAAAGGGCTGCTGTGAACATGGTGGAATATATATTCTTGTGGCATAATGGGGCAACTTTTGGGTATATGCCCAAGAGTGGCATAGCTGAATCTTCAGATTGGTCTATTTCCAACATTCTGAGGAACCACCAGGTTGATTTCCAGAGTGGTTGTCACAGTTTGCACTTCTACCAGCAACAGAGGAGTGTTCCTCTTTTTCCACATCCTTACCAGCATAGACCGTTACCTGAGGTTTTTATCTTAGCCATTCTGATTGATGTAAGGTGGAATCTTGGGGTCATTTTTCTTTGCATTTTCCAGATAACTGAAGACTTTTAAGTGCTTTTCATCCATTTGAGATTCCAAATAGGCAACCTACAGATAGGGAAAAAAATCTTCACTAACATCACATCCAATAGAGGGCTAATACCAAAATATATAAAGAACTCAAGAAGGTAACCTCCAAGAAAACCAAATAACCAAATTAAACCCTGTGGTACAGAGGTAAGAGGAATACAAAGGCTAGAGAAAAGAGACCATTTGAGTGTAATTCGATAGGTAAATGTTTACACAGCTTTGTACTCTGAAGTATTTTTGGGCCTGTCCAATAAATTCTTCACTAGGTTTATTCTGCTCTTATAGCTATTTTTGTAGAAGTATGTGGAAACTAGTAATACAACAATTAATCTTTAAAGAAGATGCTCAAATAGATTCACAATGTGTTATGTTTTATCAGGATGGTTTCTCCTTTGTATACTTTCAATTTGTTTAAAAGCCTATAGTTTTACCATTCATATTTTTTTTTAACATCATTTCCATCAAGGAGGAACTCCTTTCTTCAGGGGTAGTCAGCTTCCTCTAATGCACTTCACAAGCAAAGAGCAACTAACTGATGGTCTCCTAAAAATATCATCAAATTTCTGGTTTATTTGTGAATTTCCTCTAATCTTTTGCCTTTGTAGCATTTAGCATATCATCTGAAGGTATTTCATTTAGTCTAATATCTAAATTTACCATACATCAGTGCCCATCTTTATAAAGACTTTCTAACTATGTTAGTTCTTCATTATATTGTTGTCTATCTGTAGCGTTCAATAAAATTATCATGGAATGTAATAAATGTATGGATCCTCATTTTTAAATCCTTTATTTATTACCATTATTTCAAATTACCTGATTTATACCAAACAATCTTAGAGGATGAATGTGAAATATAAATATGATATGCCATAATCTATGCAATTATTCTTATACTCATGAAAATTCTCTTCATTTCATGATTATTTTGTAAGTATAAACAATTTTATCATATGTAATTGCTTCTGTATCTTTATAAGTGGGTACTTTTGTTATCTATGAGATAATTCATCAAGACTTACCAGGATTATTTTTCTATGTATTCATATATATATATATATATATATATATATTTCTAAAATATTTCCAAAAAAGTTTAACAGTTTACATTTCTGTAACATATATTCTTCAGGGTCCTTGGACATACTTTATAACAGAAAGGTATGAAAGAATTTAATTGTAACATTGTGATTCTGGTGTGATAGCACAGTGTTCCTTTTCTCTGCATTACTCTGAAAACTAATGAGTCTGAGAATCTTTTCATTAAAATTTGTTCTTGTATTAATTGCCTCTCCAAGTACTTTGCACATTTTCTAATATTTAGCACCAGTCCTATCATTTATCAAGTACCATTATAAATTAAAGATAATAACTCCATCTTCAGCATTGCCAGACTTTGGAATAATTCATTTCCTATCCCTGTGTTCTGTGCATGTTATTATTTTGTCATATGAACATTTTTTATGAAAGTTTGCCTATCATTTTTAACTTCTCAGCTTTGATCATGAGGTTTCAGCCACTACCTTTGCTATCCTTGTGGTCTCAAGATTTTATTAATTTTTACATTTATGCATTTAATAAATGAATATATTATTTTTATACCTAAATATAACAAATTTGTTGGTACAACTTAACTTTTCCATGAAAATAAAATTTATTTAGAATATAATATTTTCTGGGTAACTTAAATGCATTTTTGCACCTAAATAAATTAAGATATACACTGAGGTCTCTTTCAGAATTTCTGATCTTGTTCAATTATTTTGTTTCTTTAGTTGATGCAGTTGATAAATTTAATGCTTGTTCTGAAACCTAGAAAGGAAAATACTTGTATCCACTTTTAACTAATGAAATTGAGGGCATTTATTCTCTCATAAAAATACTGAAATAAAAGCCATCCACCAAATTAATGTTTAACAATGGTCCTAATGTTTAAATCCGAATGTCTTATTTATTTAAATCCGAATGTCTTAGGTTCACATTTATTTTTATTCATACAAATTGGTTAAAGTAGGCAGATTAGAACTTCAATGTCATTGTTTTCTGCATAGTAAATTTGAGAGAAGCTATGTTATATGTGGCCCTGTCCCAAATACAAAGAACCTAATTGACATGAAAATATTTTTACAATTATTTATGTTCTTAAAATACACATAATTTGTATAAAATGACAGATTTTATTTTGTTTGTTTTACCTTCCTTATGCATTGATTTATATTCTTTGACTAGATTTGTGTTGATTATATATTTTGTTTTAAACATTTTTAAATGTTTCTAAATATAATATTGTATCAATATAATGTCATATATATCAATTTTTATTTCT
Organism: Montemys delectorum; assembly: GCA_019843815.1. Taxonomy (NCBI): domain Eukaryota; kingdom Metazoa; phylum Chordata; class Mammalia; order Rodentia; family Muridae; genus Montemys; species Montemys delectorum. Next base: position 11,311 of record JADRCD010218604.1, read on the forward strand.
GAGGTCTGGTTGAAAAAGTGAGAAAATCTTTTCATTTACTGTAATGTCACTATAAAATAACATTATTAAATATTAATTTTAATTTCAGCATTTAGGCCAGTGATCATTAACAATAAGCAAGATTTTTTTCTTTTTTACTGATTGTACCATTTAAAAATACTTTTAATGTAATAACAAAAGCAGTCATTTTAGTAATGATACTAAGAAGAAAAATTTTGTCTAGTCATTGCTTAGATCTTGGTTTTAATAGTAATTATTTTAATACTTAATTATAGGTTATTTCTCTTCTTTTGTACCTATAATTTGATTAACAATTATGACATAATTTAGAAAATATTTTCATTATTAATGAGATGTTTATTTTTCTCTCTTCATTGGTCAATATCATAAATTATGATAATAGATTTTCTGATGCTAAACACAGTTTGGCTCATGAACAAATCATGCTTAATCAAAATATTCAGTATAATTTTAATTATTCATTTACTCATTCACAAAATTCTATTTAGACTTCTTTTTTATTATTGTGATAGTTATTGTTTTTGAGACAGTGTGTCACTTTGTAACTCTGGCAGGCTTGTAGTCCACCTGCCCCTGACTACTGAATGATAATATGAAGATATGTATCACCATATTCTGCCTTATTCTGAACATATTTTATCACAAATAACCTTAATTAGAATTTTTTATTTTGAATATTTTTGTCACGGGGAAGATTGATCAGACTTCTGAGTTAGATGGCAGTCGAGAATCTGATTTGCTAAGACTGAGTGATGGTGATAATCAAGGTAATTAAAACTAGACTATGTCAAAACAACTTAGAAATTCACAAAGAAAATGAAAAACTGAAAAGAACTGAGAAAATATAGAGAATATAAAGGTAAGAAGTAAACTAAATACAGCTTTAACTTCAGATTTAAGGAAGGAAGGGACCAGGAACTTCCCAAATGATGAAACAGGTGAGAAACAAGTAATCTTAGCACAGGAAAAAATTCAATTATAGTTGTCCTAAATTCATCTTTCCTGTTGCAATGATAAAATACCCTGTGTAAAGCAACTTCAAAGGAGAAAAGTTTTATTTGGATTATGTCCCAAATTAAAGTCTGCCATCACAGCGCTATCAAGACAGGAACGAAGCAATTTGTATCCACATACACATATCCACAGCTGAGAATAGAAGCAGAATGGATTCACATATTTCTAGTTCTCAACTCACATTATCCACGCTTATACAGCCAAGGACCCAAGTCAAGTGGATGTTGCCACTGGCAGTAATGTCACATCAATTACTGCTGTCAAAACAAACTTCTACTGACATGCCCATAGGCCAACCTGATACAGAAATATCCTTTATTGATGAACATTTCTTAGGTTATTCCAGTGTATAACAAATTGGCAAACTAGCCATCCATCACAATGATTTTTGATCAAAGAGAATTTTTTCAACAAACAAATGAGCCAAAAGAGAGACATTTCACAATATAATATTATATGACTAAGAAGGAGGGAATCATACACCATCTTGAGAAAGATCACAGAGCTCCACTTGGTACCTGAGAGTAGGAAACAAACACGGTTCAATTTGGAGTCGCTTTAGCTACCATGACTCAGAAGTGAGAGAAGGTCCAGGGAATCAAACATTGTGAACTGGAGGACAAGACATTAAGAAGAAACTACAAGGTACAATTAGCAGACGTTTGTGCTTAGATATGGAAATGTATAGAGAAAGAGTGTTAAGTCCTTCTAGGCAAATCACAGCTGAAAATGGCTTTGGAATTTGATGGCACTCAGCCTGAAATCCATAGGTAGATCAAATTGTGGAGTCGCTTACATATGTTTTATCACTGTGGAAAGTGAGATCAATGATATGCCAATGATGTGCATATTATCAACAGCTGTGTCACTCTAGGGAGTGACAAATACTCACAGGATCTTAAAGGTAGAAAGACAATCCCTTTACCTGTACCAGTCTCAATGCTGCTGTGTGCTCCTCACACACCCCAGGCAAAACTTATTATCAGAAAGATGTGAAAAAATGAAGAGGTGATATTAAAAACTGAAAAAAATGATGGGACTCCCATAAATCAAACAAATGAGAATAGTGTATATCTCTTATCATAAGTCTTAAAAACTGATAAAGTGTTTAATGATATCTTTTAATCATCAAAGCAAATAAATACCAAGATCTCTACCTCTAAGAGTTATCTTAATATTAGTAATTGATGAAGTAATAAGGGTGTCACAATAAATGTACAAACCAAGGAATTCATGACAACTGAGACATCATTGCAGGTAATAATTGAAGAAATACTAAAAACAAAACAAAAATGAATAAAGTCTCAAAGATGAAAACACTTGGAAGTACAAATTACCTGAGAAGAATTTGTGAACAAAAGAGGGCTCTGAAAGACTCCATTATATCAAAACAATATGCTATTCAGCAATCCTTAGTAGTAATAAAGGAGGATGAAGAGAGCAAACCAAAATGCAACCAGTCAAGAACCCAACCAGGAAATTTGTAAAATTATGAAGCATCTCTCAACAATAAAACTAAATCTAAATCTATCCAATAAAAAATAAAGACATTGGCTGGGTGCACAGACTAATACAATGGATTCAAGGTGCTCTTGCTTCCAAGAAACAGGACTCATAGGTAAATATCCACACATAGTGAATAAAAAAATGGGTGCTAATACACTAACTTGGTGGAGGTAAAACAACAAACCTCATAGAGCACTTATGATTTCTAAATACTACACTCAAAATCATCACAATAGGTAAAGAATGGTTCTTATATCTTATAGACGATAGCAAATAAAACAAGAAATAAATAGCAAAGGAAACTAAAGAATCCGGCAAGCACATGGATGTGAACAATACATTCTTGAATCAACTGAGAGTCACTGAATAAATCACTGAAGAAATTTTTGAAAAGTAGAATCAAGAGAGAATAAAAACACAATTTATGAGAATCAGTTTAGACAGTTTGAACAGGAAAGTTTATAGCTATGAAAACATTCATCAACACCCAGAAAGATATCATACCTAATATCATAGTGTACTTCAAGGTCTTATAAAAATAACGCACCCAACACAAAAGAACTGATGCCAAGAAATCACATAGACCATGGAAGAAATCAATGAAATAGAGACTAAAATAACAATTCCAATAATCAAACAAAGAGTGACTGAGAGGAACAACAGGCAAGATTTATGAAACTGTTATAAAACTAATCAAAAGAAGCAGAGAAGATCTAAATTAATGTAACCAAGCTGAAAAGAGGAATGTCACAACATTCCTGTACTATATTGTAAATTATAAGAGTCATTAGCAAAGAGTTTGAAGGTTTTTATTCATAAATACTGGGAAGTCCAGTAGAAGCTGTTGTATTCTTCAATTGGCATAGCCAATACAAGTGAAATCAAGACAATGTAAACAAAGTAAGCAGTTCTATGACAATAATAAGATTATAGTAATACGAAAACAGCTCCCCACCACCCCAAGTAAAAACCCTGACTGGAGATACACAACCAAATTTTTTTCTTTTTCTTTTCTTTTTTTCTTAGGTATTTTCTTTATTTACATTTCAAATGATATGTTCTCTCCCGGTTTCCCCTC
>JADRCD010218606.1:0-19879 GCA_019843815.1 Montemys delectorum
CATTTATTATTGTTGTCTATTTAGTGAGACATCACTCCACTTTCCCTTGGCTCTTTAAAAGTGATTTCCTTGGTTCTTCAAGTATATTTTAAATAGACTACTTAAACTCTTTTTCTAGGTAAGTTCAACATCTTCGCTTCCCAAACAGATACTTTCTATTGATTGCTTTCCCCTACCTTGTGCTTCATTAGTTTTTTGTATCTTTGCATGGCTCATCATTTTTTGTTGTTGAAACTGAGAGACTTCCTATAACACAATGTGGATGCCTTAGACATGAGCTCTTCTTTCCTCCCCTGGATGTATTCTTTGCTTTATTGACTTCTCTGAACATTTTCTGTAAGGTCTGCCTCCTTTTTTGTCTGCTCAGTTACTTTAGTCAATGATCGGGTAGAGATTTCCTTACATACTTGGAACTTGTAAGTTACCCTGTCTATGCAGAGGGGGTTCTTGGTGTATGCTCTCAAAACTCAGCCAGGCAATTGGTTACCTGCTGGGCTTTCACTCCATGTTTATGGAGAGAGAAAGTGTAGGACCCTTTTCTGGGTCTGTGCCTGAGTGTGGGCACTTCACAGTCCTGCAAGCATATGGTCTCACAGATTCCCAGTAACTGGTCAGAGCTTTCTGAAGCTCCTATGAAGTCTCTCATTCTCTAGTTATTCAATTTAATTTTTTTTTGTTTAGCCTATTGTTGTCCCTAAATTTTATCTGCCACCAAAGTAGTCACAAAGTTTCACAACTGCTTGTAAATGCCTTGGCAAACATCCCCCAGAGAAAGACTCAGCAAGAGGCCTTCTGTACAGGGTAAGTTGGAAGTCAGGTAATAAGGCAGCCTTGCAAGTGTCATCTTCCAGAGACTCACCAGATAAGACGAATACTGTCACTTCCTAGGCCTTGAAGGACGTTTCACCCCATGTGCACGTGCAGGCTGCCGGGATGATTTCTCACCATTGATGTGGGCTGTTAGTTTCCAAAACTATCACAACATTCTAATAAGGAACATGGAAATGACGCAAGAACCCCACAAAGGCCATTGCTTCAACTCACACTTAGCCTTCTTTCTTTGTGTATGTGTATATATGTATTTATGCATGCATCTATATATGTATGTATGTGCATATGTGTGTGCACATGTAGAGGCCAGAGGTCAATGTCCGGTGTCTTTTTTCCATCACTCTTATGTCTCTCACTGAACTTAGCGCTCACTGATCTGCTATAGACTAGCTGGCCACAAGCTCTGGGATTAGAGGCATATGCACTGTGCCCGACTTTTCATAAGGGTGCTGGAGATCCAAACTCAGATCTTCATGTTTGTAAAACCAACTAATTTTAAAAACCAATTGAGCCATTTTCCTAGTCCCTTAATCATTTATTCTTTCTTGAATGAATGATCACTCAATTACTAAACACCTTTGACTAATTACAAAAGTTCTGAAAAAAAAAGTTTCTAACCATGCTTTCTGATTGCTTTTCTGATGGAAATATGTTCAGTCTTTACTCCTGTCTCTGCCTTCTACATACTGCCTTGTTAAATTGGTGCCCCAGCTCCCCCACAAACACCAGTACTGTTAGATAAGGGCTCAGGGCACTGGGCCAAACTTCCCAGCTTCCTTCCCAGCTCCTGCACCAACAGTTGAGGAGTCCCTGAATCCTCAACTCCACAGTCCAAATTTCTATAGTTCCCTTAGTTCCTGGTATTGCTGTGTAAACAGCTCCCAGACCTTCACCCAGCCAGGTCACCACTGTTCCACTCAACCACTTCTGGATATACCAGTCTTGGTGTAGAAACAAATCATGAAACCCATGACAACATGTCTCCCTAACTGTTGCCACAGCCCTAGGGGAAGGTGGTCTAGCCATCACTATCTCTGTTTGTAGATGATGGGATATGAGAGTCAGAGAGGGGATGTGTGTGCATTGCCAAAGCCTCCATCCAGCTGTGGGCGGGGCTGGGGTGCAAAGTAGAGCCTGGCTGTGGGGCTGTGGGGCTGTGGGGCTGTGGGGCTGTGGGGCTGTACCAGGCTCCTCCTCCCAGACCAAAACATTCCTCCCTGCTCCTTAAAGGAAGTAATCAGCAACAACAACAACAGCAACAACACAACCACAAGAATTCCCTGCAACTGACCAGATTCGATAGGCCCCTCCCTACCAGAGGATTCAGAGCCCAGCTGTCAAGACAACTCCAGACCAGCTGAACTACCAAGATTCCGAGAGGAGAAAAGCTACGAAGACAATTCAGACAAGAAGACCCACCTGAAAGAGGTTCAAACCCACTGAGCCACCTGGAAAGGACACTCTCCAAGCTGTAGAGCTGCCTTCAGCTTGTGTGAGCTGTCTCCCATCCTGGGCTGGGCCTTGGTCATGCACCTGTCTTTGAGTCATTTCTGCCCCTATGAGTAACTTCTCCCTCACATGCCTCTAAGTAACTCCAGTAAAACTCGTTGGTTCACCAAGTTGGACTTTGGGGGTATCTGTACTTTGGCCTGTCATGGGTTCCCTGTCTGGGGTGACTAGGTGAGTGTGTTTCATCTCCCCAGGAAAACTTTTGTCACACAACATATATACACCAGGATTTTTGTCTCAGAATTGAGCAAAGGACACAGGTTTGGGGAACCAGGAAGTAAGGTCCCAGTTTTGCTCTGTCAGTTAAAGCATCTCTGAGCCTTAGTGCCCGACTCCCTATCACTGTGCCTCAGTTTCCCGACCTGTAAAATGAAGCCATTGGCTTTTCCTGTGTCTTCTTCAAATTTTGTTTTTGTTTTTTTTCATGGAGCTTGGAATATCTCATGTACGTATGTATGTATGTATGTATGTATGTATGTATGTATGTATATTCACTCCCATGGAGCTGTGATCTTCCCCTGAGGCTAAGCCTGGGCACTGCTGCCGCAGGGAAGCCCTGCCACCCAGAGGCAGGCAGCAGCATGCTCTGCCATAGTCTGCTCACCTGGGGGGTTTAGGTGACTCAAAGAGGTGGCACAGCAGTTATTAGCAGCAAGGTCCCTGATCAATTTTGCTACATAACCAGGTAGCTGTCCTTCCTCTGGCCCCTCATCTGGTCACCCTGAAACTGAGGGCCAGGCTGGTTGCCAGTGGCGGTCCTTGTGTCAGATCTAGGCCCCTCCACTATCAATTCCTTCCCTCAACCCCCCTCATCAGCAAAGCTTGCAGGAATCTAATGGTTTCCAGAACACGAAATAAAAGATTTTCTTTAAAAATTCCCATTCCTTTCCTTCACTCCACAAGACCTAGGTAGTACTTGTTACCTCTGACTCCAAGTCTCATCCCTTGCCTCCTTCTTACGCTGGCTGCACATGTTGGGCATCCTTGTTCCTTGGACCTTTGCCCCTGATAGTGTCCCTGCCTATGTCAGCACCTGATTCCGTTCATCACTGGGTCTCTACTCAGATATCCTTGTCAGTGTGGCCTTCTTGGCTAAAGCACACCCCCTCACCCCCTCACCCCCTTACCCACTCACCCCACCCCCATCCTTTAACCTTCCCTGGTATGCTTTTTCTCCTTAGGACTGTTTTGTTACAGAAGCCACTACATAAGTGCTCTATCTGTCCCGTCAATCAATGACCTAGATCTGGGTTACTCAAGACCCTAACTGATAGCAGGAAGCCTTACCTTGCTGCCAGTGTCAGACAGGAGCGACAGCAAGGTCACCCACGAAGCACGAGAACGCTGCTGCAGAGGAGGCTAGCCTCTGCCCATCCCGCTTACCCTCACCATCCACTTAGGTGTGACCCACTGGGTGACCTATGTCTTTTTTCTTTCTTTTTGTTAGAGTCCAGCCAGGCTGGCCCTGTCTTCCAGGCCATGTGAGCAAGGTGGAAACTGTGGTGGTGCGGGATGGTCTGGAGTTCGTGTGCTAACGGCTAGAAGCCATCCCTGCCCCATCCCTGCCAGCTAGTTGCCGTGACTCATCACAGCCATGCCACCTGCCAGGCCTTTCCCAGGATGCTCCGGTCTGGAAGCTTGGCAGCTGTGCAGTGCTCTGCAGAGTGGAAGAAGTGGAAAAGGCAGGATTCAGGAGGTGAGCTCTCCAATTCTCTGGAGGGAAACGGGCAGAGGAAGAGATTCCATCAGGGAGGGAGACCTGCCTGGGTCACACAGACACTCAACAGAATCAGTCCTTCCTTTCCTTGCCCTACAAGGCCCTGGTAATGTTGAGGCTCCCTGTTATTACCTCTCTGACCTCATGGCCCATCCCTCACCTCCCTTTGCACTCTGGCTATACATGCCAGGCTTAACCTCAGAGTGCACTTGTGGTTCCAAACCATGCCTGGGGCATCAGCTGATTCAATTGCCACCTTTAGGTCTCAATGTGTGGTGGGTTTCAGAGCATCCTTAAAGTGCCACCACCTTTGTGAGTTTGGTCTGCTACTCAGAGTCTCTCTCACCATGGGAAGTGCAGAGGATCGAATGAGGGGATCCAAAACAAGGTGCCTGACCCAGGGATGGAGGGTCCTGTGGAGAGTGTGAAGGAGCCATGAGAGGGAGTAGACGCTTGCTTATATATCATGAGCCTTGTTCTAAGCAGCCAGTAGCTCATTCCATCTCCTCAGCAAGTGGGAAAGGAAATCAGTTAGCGATCACATTTTACAGAGGAGGAAACCAAGACCCCGAGACACTGAGAAGTGCTTCATTTGACCAAGCTAAGAAGCTGGAATCTCCAAGCCTGTAAGCCTGTCCCTTGTGCTTGATGCACTGCCCCCACCCCCCACCCCCAACATGTAATTTATAGACAACTGTAGCTGTATACACTCTGTCTTATCTGGCAGCATCTTTTTATTTCCCTTTGTGGAAATAAAATTCACTCTTGGTTTTAACAAGCGGAACTAAAATCTTACAGTGTAATTGTTTTCACAGCTCTGTAGCTGTTTTCATAACTCTGTAAGAGTTATGATCTTACTTCTTTCTCCTGACAATTGTCTTTCAACGGGGCCGTAGGCATCAGTGGCTGATTCTTACAAAAGCAGCCAAGGAAACCGTCACCTCTCTCCCTCCTGTTCACCTTCAGTGATGGAGCCCTGGAAAGGGTGTACTTTCAGAAGCAGAGCATCAGGATCCCTTAAGGCCCGCCTCTCCTGAAGTCAAGCGATGTGCAGTGCTGAAGGCCGGCACGATGTGGACAAGCCTCCTGGAGTCTTGTGGACCTCCTGGGTTCAATGGAAACCACCAACAAAGCAGTATAAAGATGCATGCCCCGCCCCTTTCCTGAGCTTTTGTATGGATACGGGTGCCCTCTAGTGGCTTCCCTCGCCTCTACATGGGCCTTCCAAATTCCCTGCAGTAGGAGGGGTTTTGCACGCTTATACTTATTTCTCTGTTCCTGACTTGGGCTCTTCCCTCTTCCTAGCCCTTCCTGCCCCCAACTGATGCCTTCAAAATAGCTCACAGTATATGGATCTTTCCTGCACTGAATTCAGAATTCAGGAGTGGGTTCTTGCAGAGCGGGAGAAATGCAGTTTGAAGGATGAACTCAGAATGCATATTAATCATTAATACTATTCTTTTTTTGTTTTGTTTTGTTTTTGCTTTTTCAATACAGTGTTTCTCTGTACAACCCTGGCTGTCCTGGAACTCACTCTGTAGACCAGGCTGGTCTCGAACTCAGAAATCCGCCTGCCTCTGCCTCCCAAGTGCTGGGACTAAAGGTGTGTGCCACCACCACCAGACAATACTATTCTTTTTTGCCATGAGATATTAACCAGGCAGGAAGCTGCTTGAGGAAAGAGGGTTTATTTTGTCTTACTGTTTCCTTAGGGAGGCATGGCGGTGAAATTAGCTTCTGACTCTAGCCACAGGAGCTCGGAGCACAACTAACTCGCAGCATGGTGGGTAAGGAGGCAGAGAAAATGATTATAACCGGGTTGGGACTCCTAAAATCCTCTTCCTCCCATGAAATCTATCCTTCCAAAGGTTCCACAGGCTGCCTCACAAAGCACCACCAGCCGGGGACCAATTTAAACAGATGAGCCTCGGGGTAAGGTGGAGAAGGTGACCAGTGGTCGATGAAGGCTGTGAAAAGCTACTGTGGAATTCTGCCCTCCCTGGCATGGCCATCACCATCTCAAAACCAGAGCCGCTCTGATTACCCACACACCTCCCACTGAGACAAGAGAACAAGATGGAAACTATGGGGACAGAGGAAGGGACAAGAGTCTCTGTTGAAAGCCTCTCACCAGCTGGGGAGCCAGAATTCCAGGACGCAAACACTTTGTTACAAAGGCTGCCACTGGGAAATAATATTCCTTTCATATGTAGGTAAAAGTAACAATGAACCAGGCTTATAGCCAGAGGGCATATGACCCCTAGCTGGGACTCATTTTTTTCCAGACTGCTAACTTGACTTACAATGAGGCATCCTGTCTTCCTGCATCCTGGAAATCTGATCAATGGTAATCCTGTCAGGTGTCCCTTGGGAACCACCCTTTTAATGTAGTGGGTCAGTCAGGGTTTTTATTGCTGTGATGAAACACCAGGGTCAAGAGCAACTTGTTAGGCAAAGGGTTTGTTTTGCTTACACATCACAGTTCACCATGAAAGGAAGTCAGGGCAAGAACAGGGAGGCAGGAGCTGATGCAGAGGCCGTGAAGGAATGCCGCTTACTGGCTTGCTCACTATGGCTTGCTCAGCCTGCTGTCTTATAACACAGAGGACTACCAGCCCAAGGATGCATTGCCCGCAGTGAGCTGGGCCCCTCCACCTCAATCATTAATTGAAAATGCACTGCTGGCTTGCACATAGGCCAATCTGGTGGGAATATTTTCCCAGTTGAGGTTTCCTCTTCCCAAATGACTCCACCAGAATCCAATATATGACTTTTGAAAGAGATGAGAGAGAGGGAGAGAGAGAAGGAGAGAGAGAGGGAGAGAGAGAGGGAGAGAGAGAGGAAGAGAGAGAGGGAGAGAGAGAGGGAGAGAGAGTGGGAGAGAGAGGGAGAGAGAGAGGGAGAGAGAGGGAGAGAGAGGAAGGGAAGGAGGGAGAGAGAGGAGAGAGAGGAAGAGAGAGGAAGGGAGGGAGGGAGAGAGAGAGAGAGAGAGAGAGAGAGAGAGAGAGAGAGAGAGAGAGAGAGAACTTCAGCTCATCTTGGAGAAGGCTACATCCACACTCTTGGGTATGCTTTACTTTTGAAAATCTCTCCTAGCTTACGCTTATGTTAATATCTTTATTAAACCTAACCCTGCTTTGTAAACTGTCTAGTCCTGACATTCTTTTCTGTTCGGTCCATGATAAAATACTTAAAAGTGTAGAGGAACTGCTTTGGCTGCTGAGAGTGAGAGTGGGAAGGAAGCTGTGCTCCTATGACCATAACCCACCTCTCCGAAATCTCAACACAGGGCCCACTGACACTCAGAACTGGGAAAAGTTATCAATCACCTGAGGTTCAGCTCCCCACCTTACACACCCATACCTCCTCTTCTCTCACATACACTCATATTCCCCACTCACACACACTACCTCCCATGCATATTTAATCTTACACGGTCTCAGAAGATGCTATGATATGCAGGAGCTTGGAGGCTGACTAAAGGGAGACTTCATTTATGCAGCCTTGAGGAGTCAGCATCCAAGCTGGGGTGGGACTTTTTTGGTAAAACAGCTGAGTTTGCTCCTGTAAAAACCGACTCATTGATTCTCCCAACACGGACTTGGGTAGCATCATGTCTTTGGCATGTTATTGATTGGTATCCTGTTAGGGATAGATAGAAAGAGATTCCTCTGAGAAAGTGGTACACCATCCAACTCTTTTGTAAGCACATTCTATAGTAAATCCCTTCCTGCTGAATGTGGAGCAACTAGGATTCTCATTTAGTGACGGGGTGAGGGGATAGAGTGGCATAACCATTGAGTAAATCCATTTGGTAGCATCTTATAAACATGGGCCAGTTTAACACTATGCAATTCCACCCAAAGGAATTCACTCAAGACTAATGGAAGCATGTGTCCATACCAAGGCTGGTACAGGGATGTTCACAACAGTGTGATCCACAACTGGCTATGGAAACAGCCCAGATGGCTGTCAGTAAAGAAATGGATAGATTGGCTATATCTACACAACAACATTATTAATCAGAAATACAAACAGAGAAAAGATTGACACCTCCATCAGGACAGGAAAATCTCAGACACGCCAAAGAAGACAGACTCAAAAGAATTAGATATTTTACATTCCATCCATACAATGGGGGCTTCAAGCAAGACGCTAGCAAGTAACAATGAGCACAGTTTGCTAACAGTCTCCAGCTCTGCTTCCACTGTACTCCCAGAGCAGCTTCTCTCTTCAGAAGCAGCCTGCTGAGCTCGGTCCTCAAGGACACTGAGGGTGTTTGTAAAAAGATGCTATCAACAGGTGCTGGGGAGATAGCTAAGCTGGTAGAGGGCCTGCTGCCCAAGCGTGAGGACACGGGTTTGATCCCCAGCATCTGCATAAAAAAAAAATCAGGCATAGTGGTGTACAGTTACAATCACAGCACTGGGAAGGCAAAGACTGGAAAATATCCCAGTACAGGAAAATATCTCCATCACTGGTCAGTCAGCTTACTGAATCAGCAAGCTCCAGCTCCCAGTCAGAAGTCCTGTCTCAAAAAACAAACAAACAAAAAAAACCAAACAAGCCAAATAAAAACACTAAGGTGGACAGCTGTTAAGGAATGACACTAGAGGCTGACCTATGGTCTCCAACACACGCAAATGCACGCGCACGCGCACGCGCGCGCGCGCGCACACACACACACGCAAATACACACAGGTGTGCATACATACAAAAACATGCATACCGAGAGAAACATAAGATAGAATCAAATAAAATATATTTATAAAAGCAACCCACAGAAAGGGAAGGGATATTTGTGAATCATGCAGCGGATATGGAACTAACATTTAGAGCATATGGAAAAAAACCCGAAAAGCAATTTGAAAACAAGCCAAGACTTTAAACAGATATTTCTCCAAATAAGAACCACACCAGAGGATGTTCAGAATCACAAAACATCAAGGAAATGCAAACCAAAAGGACAATGAATGCCATGACACCTTAACACAGTGTGACCTAAGAACATCACTTCATACCCATTAGGGTAACTCCTGTCGAAATATGTTGGCCAAATGTGGCCAGATCGAAACCTTTATGCACTGTATACGGGAAATAAAAAGCAGTATAGGCCCCAGGTAAGTAGTAAGTATGTGGGGCCAGGTCCTCAAAAACTTAAAAATAGGGGTGGGGATGTAGCTTACTTGGTAGAATTCTTAGTAACATGTACCAAGCCCTGGACTCCTACCTCCAGCATCACATAAACTAGGTGTGGTTGCACACACCTGTAATTCCAGCATTCAGGAGGTGAAGGCAGTTGGATCATATACAATGAGTTTGAGGCCAGCCTGGGATACATAAAACCCTGCCTTAAAGTAACCCAAAATAAAATGTTATATGATTCAGCAATAGACATGATTCTATTTCTAGTTTTTAAACCCCTAAAGACTCAGAGTCATATGTGTGTACACCATGTTCATAGTGACAGTGTCCACACAGTAAAATACATACAGGTAGAACGTAGAACACTGGCCGGACAGTGGCGCACACTTTTAATCCCAGCACTCAGAAAGCAGAGGAGGTAGATCTCTGTGAGTTCGAGGTCACCCTGGTCTACTTATACAGAGTTAGTTTCAGGATAGCCAGGGCTACACAGAGAAATCCTATCTCAAAAACAACAACAAAACAAACAAACAAACAATCAAAAAACAACCACACAGAGAGAAAGTAAAGGATAGTGGCTGCCACCCACTGAAAGAGAAGGATGTGGGAACTTATTGTTTAATGAGCAGAGTTTCAGTCTGGCAGAATGAAAGGCCTGGAGCTGAAGGGCGGTGATGCTTACTCAATCCACATGCCCTTGGTGTCACTAAATCGTGTGATTACAAATGATTAAGATGGCAAATAACCTCTGTTCTGTGCGTTTGGCCACAACAAAAAGCAGTGTTTGAAAAATTAATAGCATTATATTAAATTATATTTCAAAAGAAAGCTGTTTGCTCTTAGTGGCAATTACTTTGTACATCCAGTGGTAAGGGGGATGGGAAGTCTTACATTCTAGTCAGGTGTTTGGTGGACATAAAGAAACATAACTCTTTTTTGGGGGAGTTGTTTTTGTTTTTTATTAGATATTTTCTTTATTTACATGTCATACAATATCTCCTTTCCCAGTTTCCCCTCCAAACAAAAAAAACAAAAAACAAAAAACAAGAACAAACCCCTGTTCCCTCCCCCCTCCTCCTGCTTGCCCCCCCTCCTGCTTACTGGCCCTGGCATTCTCCTACACTGGGGCATAGAACTTTCACAGGACCAAGGGCCTCTCCTCTCACTGATGATCAACTTGGCCATTCTCTGCTACATATGCTGCTGGAGCAATCAGTCCCACCATGTGTACTCTATTGTTGGTGGTTGAGTCTCTGGGAGCTCTGAGGGTACTAGTTAGTTCATATTGTTGTTCCTCCTAAGGGGCTGCAAACCCTTCAGCTCCTTCGGTCCTTTCTCTAGCTCCTTTATTGGGGACCCTGTACTCAGTCCAATGGATGACTGTGAGCCTCTACTTTTGTATTAGCTGGGTACTGTCAGAGCCTCTCAGGAGACAGCTATATCAGGCTGGATGGTCCTTCCTCCAGTCTCTGCTCCATAGTTAGTCTCTGCAACTCCTTCTATGGGTATTTTGTTTCTCCTTTTAAGAAGGAATAAAGTGTCCACATTTTGGTCTTCCTTCTTCTTGAGTTTCTTGTGGTTTGTGAATTGTATTTTGGGTGAAACATAACTCTTATAGAGGACTCTCTGGAGGTCAGCGGCTAGCTGAAACCAAAGGAAAAGGATGCTTGTTGGACTCCTCCTCATTTCTCCCATTACCTGACCTGTAGTTTATATCTTAACAGTTTCCAAGGGAGCACAGAGCTTGGAATGTGCACATTGCTATCACTTGGCAACCAGGAACTGGTGGCTGCAGCCACCTACCAGTTTTTCCTGTTACCTTGTACCCTTATCTGGCATGGGCCCTTTTCCACCCAGGTAGACAGGGCCTACTGGGAGGCCAGGGAGACACCTCCCACCTGCTCCCTGTCTCAGCTTCTCCCAGGACTCCCAGGGCAGACCGGGACCCTTGCTGATGTAGGTAAGTCTACAGGAACACCTGGATGGGCCAAGGGAGGCAGAGAGAACTTCTCACTTCTTCCCACGGGTGGAAGATTCTGGGGACAGGATGGATAGAACCCAGCCAGGCCCTCAGGGGACTTATAGACTTCTGGTGTAGAAGACAGAGCTTAGCTCTGTTCGTTCAGTGTACTAACGCCCTTTTCAAGCTGATATTGAGATACAGACTTTCTGAGGCACAGATCACCCTTAGCTGAGGTGGGAGGATCACAGCAGATGTCACATCCTGCCTGTCCCATCAGTCACCAGTAAGCACCAGAGCCACTTCCTCCAAATGCTGTCACTCTCTACCTGGGGGCTTTCCATAATTCTAGAAGTAGCTCTTACCAGAGAGAAACACTGTCCCAGTTCCCCAGTCCTGAGCTGGGACATCTCTGAGATCTTTCATTCTCTCTCCTCACTGTTTGTCAGCAAGTGTGAGCTCCAACTGCTCTCAGAGGCTTATCAGGTACCTCCTTTAGCCCGTTCCTCCCGCTGGGCCCTGGGATCAGCTCTCAAATGAGCCACTCAGGCTCCCAGCGGGATCTCCGTTAGCCTAGGATGGCCTTGAACTCATCACCAATCTAAGGTTGGCCTTAAACTCCTTGCCCTCTGCCTCTAAAGTATTGGCTTTTGGGGGAGGCCACACTAAGATAGGCAATGGTGTGTATGCCTAAAAGGGAAGTGTGTGAGCCGAAAGCCATAATCAATGGTGTGCCAAGCAGTGTGGAACCAAGGGGTGGGGGCGAGAGAACTAGTGGCTTAGGAAGGAAGAGTCCTCCCTACCGAAAGACAAAACAACCGCAGGAAAAAGAAAGAAAGAATAAAGAAAACTTTAAAAGCCCCAGGAAAGCCGACCAGAAGTCCAGCCTGCGTTCTGCTATCATCACGAACCAGCAAGCCTAACCGACTCCAGTGATAACATTCTCAGCCCCCCTGGAGCGGACAGCTCTCTCTGTTGCATGCCTGCTCCCTTGGCACACCACCAAACTCCTAGAGCACAGTGAGGAGCAGTGGCTCTCAACCTTCCTAATGCTGTGGTCCTTTAATACAGTTTTTCAGGTTATAGGGACCCTCAACCAGAAAATTCCATCATTGCTACTTCCTAACTGTAATTTTGCTACTGTTATGAATTATAATACAAATATCTAATTTGTTGGATACCTGATACGCACCCCCCCCCAGGGGTCATGACATCCAGGTTGAGAAACACAGGTGTGGAGAGTAATTAAAATGAGGAAGAGATGAGAGAGGCAGTGTTGATTCTCCAGTTACACCAGGATAGTTACATTTCCTACCTCGGGGCCTCGTCTTTTACAGGAACATTTCTTCTTTATTTTTCCAAGAGAGTTCTTTGCCATTGGCCATTTCTTTATCCAAGAAACCCTTCCTGAACCTTACTTGGGTCATATGCTTCCTGTCCTCTGAGCGCCTCCAAATAACAGATTTCATACTGGATTGGTTTTTGTCTATTAAAAAGAAACACTACAAAGTTCCATCAGGACAAGACTTCTGGCATGCTACATAGGCATGAGAGCTGAGAGAAGTCAAGGTCATTGGAACCAGGGGATCAGGGAATGAAAGGATTCTTGGAGGTGGTATCAGAAAGGCACAGGGCCGGTGGAATAAGAGGGTGGCAGACCTGGAGTGAATTTCTCCTTTGGGGTGGGAGCCCTGGGTGGCTTGGGACTAAGGAACATGGTCTTCCCTGTATTTTAACAGAATGTCTCTGGTTGTAGGGTAGAAATAGTATAGCAAACAAGGTTGATGCCAGGCAACCAAGAGAAAAATGGCAATGGGTTGGGTCATGGTGTCAACCAACATAGCAAAATTTATTTGAGTACAAAAAAGTATTAGACTTCAAGAAATGTGAAGAAACAACAGGTGGTTTAAAAAAAAATCTTGCTGGTGATTGGGGAACAAGTGGCTGACATTTGTCCATTATCTCCTGGGCTCCAGCTGTGGTCAAAAGCTGTGTTTTCTTGGGTGAAGTCATTTCATCTCTCTCTCTCTCTCTCTCTCTCTCTCTCTCTCTGATCTTTTTGTCACTTGCAAAGAAAGGATGGGTAATAGAATATACTCCATGAATTTGTTGAGAGGAGATGTAAAGGTTTTGGCACAGGATTTAGCATGCAATCAGCATACATTGTAAATGCTATCCTAGAAACCAAATTACCAGTTCCAGGAGCACCTCTATTGCTCATTGGCTGACTGTGACACGGTTTCCAAATCTATGTAGTGGTATACTACTGTCATCAATACCAACTGTATAAGATTGGATCTGGAGAGCTTGATAAATGCATTAAAGTTTGGCATGTAGAATAAAGTGCTACCAGGCAAGCACTGCAGGCATGCTAATAAATTACTATGAAAACATCTAAGACAAATTGCCTAAATTTTTCCCCGGCCTAATACACACTCCACTTCGCAGATGAGAAGTCTACTGTAGTTGGCAGCAGGCAGCCTCTCCCCAGGAATGAACAGCCTGGCACTCAGCAGTCGCCTGCTGTAGGCGAAAGGCTTTGAGAAGCTCTGCCCTAATCCGCGCGCCTCCTAGCGGAACCTTCTAGTTTGGTGCAGGTATTTCCAGCCCGGAGCGTCCCCAAAGTCAGGAGCTATTTCCGGTGCGGGTTTCCGGGTTTCCGCGCAGGTGCAGATCGAAGCCGCTATCGAAGGCAGCATCCAGGGGCGTTGCCGCTGCTCACAGTCTCGCTTCTCTTAGGCGGAGCGGCTTTCTGCACAGTCCGCTCTTTTTCTTCCTTCCCCACAGAAGCCGCAAGCATCCATGGCGGGCTTGGAGGTTCTCTTCGCGTCGGCCGCGCCGGCCATGACCTGCCCGCAGGACGCACTCGTCTGCTTCCTACACTGGGAAGTGGTGACAAACGGCTACTATGGCTTGGGCATCGGCGACCAGGTACGCTGCGGAGCCCGCCTGGGTGGAGGGGAATCTGAAGCCAGAGGTCCAAAGCCTGCCCTGACCGTGCCAAAGCCAGGGCCCGAGGCTTCTGATGCCGCACTTTTGCGAGCCTGGAGCCGGTGCCAACAACTGGAACTGCGTATGTGTAAACTCATACACCGAACCGAAAGGCGTCCCGACGCAGCTCAGCAGTCGCTTAGGCCGTGTTGTGTGTGGATCTGACTGAGACAGTCTAGTAGCTTTCTCAAGATCCTCATCCACCATTTTCCCCAAAACATCTTTGTCACACAGTCATGCCGTAGAATAGTGCTACACACCCAACTCTAGTCATCTGGATCCAACAAGCACTGGCGTGGCTGGCAGTGAACTTTGACCCACTCAGCCGTATTCTAGGACGCGTTCTTCACCACTCAGCATTTTGGGTCAGCCACAGCCCACTCATTACCCATCTACAGTCCAGACTCCTAGAAACAGAACCTAGGTAGCACTTACCAAGTGAACTACACACACAAACCTGACTGTGAGCGTCTTCCCTTAGCTGTCTCCACCAGAATCCCATCTCCAGATTCAGCCTCTTAACCTCCTTAGCATCACTAATTCTCTGCCCCTTCCTCATATCCCTCACCCTCCATGCCTGCCTGTAGCTTTTTGGGTAAGCTGACCCTGGTCCTCTTACTGCCCTTTCATTTCCTGTCTGAAATACCCTCCTGGCCCAATCAGTCCCCACATACAAACATTTGGGGACTCAGGGCTCTAAGCCTGTCCCACTGTGTCACTGTCTTGGCACTCATAACTCAAACCAATTCTGGAAAGAAGGCTTCCCTCACCCCTTGGATCTTATGGTGAGATTTTAATCTTCCTCTCATTTCTAGCTGTACCAGTTCCTAAACCCTTAAATATTTTTTAGCTTCTTAGATATCTGTCAGTCTCAGGACATTTTCTCTCTTAAAACAGCATTATGGACCCTTCTCAGACACACTTTGAACATCCTGAGCATTTAACCAGGCATGGCCCTGCTGTGTTCCATTCCCATCTGTCCTGTATAATTAAAAACTCAGACCATGCAGCCCCTTTCACACTTTACCCGTATCCGAAGGAATCAATACACAAACATTTTTATTGATTTCTCTCCTTTCCCCTTTCCCATCTTCTCTTCTTCCACACCTCACATAGCTCCTCGGGACTAGAAGATGCAGGATCCAGACACCTTTGGGAAGCACAAGGAGCCTGGGGAATGGGAGTTGTGCAAAGCATTGCCTGCTGACCATCTGTCTACCTCAGTACTAACCCCAGCATGCCCCTAGAGGGGACAATGTTTGGATTTTGGACTAGAATGCTGCGTTTGTTTCTTGCTGCCCATTCTCCTGAAGTCCTTTCAGGGCTCACGTTGCCCTTGCCCTCCACTCTCTGCTGATGGGTATGCTTTTTCAGGGTAGAAGCCAAAATTAATTTTTTAATTAATTATTTAAAAATTGAGAGGCTATTAACTGTTAATTTACCTATTAGAGAATTTTACTTTCCAGCCTGGGGCCAGCAGTCCAGTAATGCTTGCTAGACTCAGAGGGTATTTGTGTTGTCTCTCTAGCTGCCTCCTGCCTCCACCTTCTGTGGGTGATAAGAGGGAAACAAAACATGCCCTTGACTGTGTAGTACCAACTCA
The DNA here is from genome assembly GCA_019843815.1 of Montemys delectorum. Lineage (NCBI taxonomy): Eukaryota > Metazoa > Chordata > Mammalia > Rodentia > Muridae > Montemys > Montemys delectorum. The sequence continues at coordinate 15,757 of JADRCD010218606.1, forward strand.
GCAGTTAAAGGCTGATGCCGCCCACTTTTTCTTTGGTTTTGTCTCTAGTGCTATAGAGCTGGGCTTATAATATTTGATTTCAAGAAGATGTTTGTTGACTTGAGCAAAGATCAGGCATTGGTTGGTCTCCTTATTGAGGACACGGCTACTCCACATAAGAGCTCTGTAGCTGTGTGAGATGACATCAGTGGAGGGCCATGGAGATGGCCATAGATACGAGTTAGAAAATTTGGCTTTATGTTGTGGGAGTCTGAAGATTAGAAAAGGAAAAAGAGCCCTTTATGTGTACAGTCTTGGTTGGTCGGCATTCTAGCCCAGAGGCACTGGGGTGAGCCCAGCGGCCATTAAAGGATGTTTCTAGCCTCAGGATTTTGCCTAAAAAGACAGTTACCTTTACCTTCTTAGGACCAGTCTGTCTGGGGAGACTCTCCAGCCTGACCTGCTCTAACCTGTCATAGGTCTCAGCCATTCTCAGGCCTTAGAGAGAGTTACATGATACAGACATATGCTTTGGTTACCTGCCAGCCATAGCCTTCTGGGACACTTGATATTTTATATCAGTGTGCAGATGGCAGCCACACGATGTGGTGGGCCTGTCTGGTTTCTGTTTCTGTGGAGCATCAGTCTTAACCACAGTGAGGCTGTGAGCTTTACCTGACCCCAGTGATTATTTCTTGCTCTGAAATGAAGGTGTTAAAGTGGAGAGCAGAACAGGTTGTCTATAAGCCAAGAGAGTCTGCTGGAAGGGCCAGTGTTGTCTATGTAGGACGGGAGAGAGTCAAAGGTCTTGACTGAACATGGGTAAGTTCTGCCAGCCCTGCCTTAAATACCCTTGAAATCCACACTGCAGTAGGAAGTTACCCAGTAAGGCAAGAGGGTTTCTCGGGGCTGTGGCTAGTTTCAGTTTTGTTTTCTCCTTTACTCTCCTGTCTCTGCTGAGGCCTCCAGTTTCCTTGTCACCTAGCCAAGTTTGATTGTGACTCCTCTAGCAAAGGATTTCTAAGCACCAGGGGTGGCCCTCCCTTGCACTTGCTGTGTGAAGTCCTTCATGTGTGGGCCCTCGTCAGGGTTCTCCATCTCTAGCCTCACTCCTTCCCACCCCACAGCTTCTAGTCATGCTGTCTGTGCTGACAAGAGAATGTGTGCTTATTAAAGTTTTTTTTTTTCATAAATGGTATTGGACCATAAACTTTTTCCAGCTCCTCCCACTCCCCCTGTAAATTCTCACTTTGTGAATTCTCCCTCTGTACCCACTCATAACCCAGAGTCCAGTTAGTGCTTCCTGACAGAATATTGCTTATCCTGTTGACCCAGTCTTATAAAGGTGGTGTTCATGAGTGCTATGAGCATGTGTCTAGAGCAGAGTGTTTCATAGAATTACTCCTTCTCCTGGCCTTTATTGCCAACACACACAGGCACACACACACATCAAGTTTTCTCTAGAATACTCTAATTAGATCTAGTGTGTTCCTTCTGAGTGCAGTGTAATATGCCACTGTCAGCCTCGTGTGCATTTTACCTCCGCTTCAGCTGCTCAAGCTTGGACTGGGATAAAGGCTGACATTGCTTATCAGGCTCCCACATGTATCCACAGCGTCCTTCTAGGAGAGCATTTGAGTCTTGGCTCATACAAACCTAATAGCACTAAGTACTGCTAGGTGGAATCCCAAAGGGCCTGTGTAAGTTTAAATTCCTAGAAGTAGTGTCTGAAGGTTAACTCATGCCCAGTGAAACTCACAGGCCTGGTGGTGGGTGGGTGTGACCCTCATTGCATTATTTCAGCTGCCCTCTGATAGTTAGAAATTTGAAGAAACAGTGTTTGTACGGTTAGCTGTTCTTGTTGCTGTTTGTTTTCCAAGCTTCCCTAGGTCTGTCCTCGTGGTTGCTTTTGGCTGCAGTGTCTGGGTGAGCAGCAGCTCTAGGTTCTGGAGAGCCCTCCAGTGGCACTGTGTTTCTTCTCATGGGCCTGTTGAAGGACTTTATTCCTTCCCTGAAAATCACTGTTGTTTTCACTATGACTACTTGAGACTATTCACATACTTTAATGTATGAAAGGAATATTCTGGTTGCTTGGGGTTTTTTGGGGGGTGGGGTGGGGTGGGGGGACTTTTAACACAAGCTAGAGTTATATGGGAAGAGGAATTTCATTGGAGAAACTGCCTTCATAAGATTGACAGTAAGAGAGGTAAGTCTGTAGCCATTTTCTTTACTAATGATGGATGAGGGAGAGACGGCCCAGCTCACTGGTTAGTTGGTCCTGGGGTGTATGTGAAATCAACCTGAGCAAGCCAGCAAGAAGTGTAATTCCATAGCTTCTGCTTCAGTTCCTGCCCCCAGATTCTAAGACTTGGCCTTGACTTCCTTCTATGATACATTGTGGTATAGAAAAGTAAATTAAATAATTAAGCAAATAAAAATAAACCCATTCCTCTCCAAGTTGTTTTTGGTTGTGATGTTTTATCACACCAATAGCAGCCATAATTAAGACAGGGAAATCTTAGAATTAATAAATAGGGAAAGAAAGGAGACTACCACAATGAATACACAGATACATTTTACAGTCCACCAGATTGACAAAAACAAACAAGTAGATAATAGCAGCCTGCAGGCCACATATAGAACCAGGAACTCCAATATTGCAAGCTGAGAGTGCCCATCACTATTTGGTACAGTTTGCTTTTATCTTATGAAAGTTCATCCTCTGAGCATACCATATGTGTACCAGATATGAACAACAACATGAGAATGGCATGATCATCAATGTGCTGGTGAGTCCAAACCCGTGGCCATAGCAGCATTGTTTATAATGGGAAAAAAATCAACTTCTAATGAACTTCTGATGTCCATCGGCCAGTGAAATTGTAAATCACAGCATATTCATTTGGTGCAACACAGTATAGTTCTGTCTGTAGATCAGCTACAGAATGCTGATCATCTTCTCAAAACAACAAGAAGGCGCCAGATCCCTTAGGACTGGAGTTGTAGATGGTTGAAAGCCTCCATGTGAGTACTGGGAGTCAAATTAGTTCCTCTGGAAGAGTAGCCCAGCTGAGCTGCATGCATGTAATGTGAAGGAAAAGTAAAGATGATATAAGTACAAAAGTAAAAATACACACACACACACACACGTACACACATACACATACACACACATACACGCGCACGCACACATGCACAGACACACACACACATACCTGTGGACACATGGAATATTGGCTGTGCATAGGCTTTAGTGGTAATGCTTAGTGACCGATGACACTGAACTTCCTATGCTAGTGATGACTACATAAGTATCTAATTTACAACTTTTAAATCTTCTTTGTGTGCTACATTTGAGGTATACAGTAATGATTTTTATCAAACCACTTCAGTCGGTTGGAGATTCTCTGTTAGGATCTGTGCTTTGAGTCATTTTGTGATGCTATTTCAGATAGCCCAAGGTGTGAACTGTGGAAAATACTGCTTTTAATTTCACACTGGTCTTATTCTTGTTAGGATAATACAGTAGAGAGGTGATAATTAAGCCAAGGCTGTAGTTACTTCAATTTTTGGTGGTTCTGGGAATTAGGTCCTCATACATGCTAGGCAACACTCTACTACTTAGCTCTATTCCTAGCCCACGGCCTTAGCTTTTTGACAGGCTCCTCCTGTGTTGTTGTCAAGGCAACCAACTAGCTGAATAAGAATGTTAGTTCCAGACCTGTAACTAGCTGTGTATCCCTGGACACAACTGTGATGGGAGGGATGGGATCAAGTTATGGGTAATATGGTCCTTCATAGTTTTGGGTTCTGAGACCAAGATCTTCCTGTTCTCAAGCTGGTATCTTCTCAGCCAGGTCCCAATGATAAGAAGTCAGAACTACTGCCAGCTAACTGGAACAGCAATAAAGAACTGTATGCCCTCCGGTATGAGTCTAAGGATGGAGCCAAAAAACTCCTTCTGAAAGCTGTCTCTGTAGAGAATGGCATGATCATCAATGTGCTGGTGAGTCCAAACCCGGGTTCTGCTAATGGTGTGGATTGAGATGCCTGTTTAGAAGCTCATTTTAACAATGAATTCAGAAATGTCCCCATTTTTTTACCTAGCAATTCCACTTTGGGCATTTTTCTGTTGAGGTGAAAA
>JADRCD010218607.1:0-18683 GCA_019843815.1 Montemys delectorum
ACAAGCAATGCCTTCAGCAGCAAAAGAAGATCTACAGAAGACAACCTATCACTGCACCGAAACGATAAAAGGAAATATACGGATCAGAGCGTAAACAAATGAAACAGAGTCTTTAAAATGTACCCCGAAAATCAACAAAGATTGTCCAACAATTGGTCCTTGGAAAAGACCAATTGGCAAACCCCTGGCTACACCGAAAAATAAAAGAAGGAACAAACAAATAAATAAAATAAAAAATGAAGGGGACATTACAACAGACACAACAGAAATACAAAAGCACTAGAGATTGTTATGAACAACTAAAAGCCAAAGGGCTCAGTAACCGTAAGAGACAAATTCCCAGGCACAAGCATCAAGGTTTAATTATGAAGAAAGAGAAAACCTGAACAGAACGATGGTGTACTGGCTGGTTTTGTGTGTCAACTTGACACAGGCTGGAGTTATCACAGAGAAGGGAGTTTCAGTTGGGGAAGTGCCTCCATGAGATCCAGCTGTGGGGCATTTTCTCAATTAGTGATCAAGGGGGTAGGGCCCCTTGTGGGTGGTGCCATCCCTGGGCTGGAAGTCTTGGGTTCTATAAGAATACAGGCTGAGCAAGCCAGGGGAAGCAAGCCAGTAAGAAACATCTCTCCATGGCCTCTGCATCAGCTCCTGCTTCCTGACCTGCTTGAGTTCCAGTCCTGACTTCCTCTGGTGATCAACAGCCATGTGGAAGTAAGCTGAATAAACCCTTTCCTCCCCAACTTGCTTCTTGGTCATGATGTTTGTGCAGGAATAGAAACCCTGACTAAGACAGATGGTGATGAGGGAAATTCCTGCCATTGAAGAAATGCCTGGAACATGGTGACCTCATTACTGAACTCTACCAAGCAGTCAAAAAGGAAATACTAGCTCCACTTGAATTCTTCTTTTAAAAAAAGATGAAGTGAAAAGAATTCTTCCAAATTCAGTTGTGAGGCCAAGACCACCTGATAGCAAAACCAGACGAGGATCCAGCAGCAACATCATTAATGAAGACGATAAAAATCCTCAACCAAATGCTAGTGGATAGAATGCAGTAGCACACACACACACACACACACATATATACATTATATATATTCACTATATATTCAATATATATATTCACTGTACATATTCACCATATATATTCACTATATGTATTCATATATTCACCAAATATATTCACTATGTATTTACTATATATATTCATTGTATATATTCACTGTATATATTCACCATATATATTCACTATATACATTCACTATATATTCACTGTATATATTCACCATATATTCATTATATATTCACCATATATATTCACTATATATATATTTGCTTTAATCAGGTGTGATTCATTGCAGGAATGCAAGGATGGTTCTATGCAAATTGAGACATGTGACACCAAGGGACATGAAGAAGAATGAAGCCTGATCTCTATCCTTTGCTGGCTACAAAGTCAACTCAACGTGAACTAGAGATATAAGCATGGGGTTTGGAAAAAAAAAAAAAGGAAGCACTTCATATATTGGGGAAGGAAAAGATTTTGGGTGGGGTTGGGGGCGGGGACAGTGTCCCTAAAGCTCAAGAAGCAAAATCAAGGACAGACAGACAAGTCAACATCAACCAAAACCTTCACAGAGAGGAAATAGCAAAATCCAGGATAGACAGACAAGTCAACATCAACCAAAAGCTTCACAGAGAGGAAACAGCAAACAGAGTGGAAGGCACCCACATGTCAAGGGGACACCTACAAAACACACATCTGGCAACAAGCAAACATCTACGATTGTAAGGAACTGGAATAAATCAATTATGAGGGGGGAAATGAAGCCCAATATCTCAATCTTAAAACAAGGCAGTAGTAGTTCTACAAGTGTTTCGGGAAAGAGGAAACAGCCAATAGCTTTATGGAAAGATGTTTGACATCACTAATCATCACTTGTGGTAACAGAGATGAGACAGCAGGTCGCTGAATTAACTGCAAGTAACCCATGTACAGTAGGGAGGAAAGTAATCACATGTTGGAATCAGGAGCTGGAGAGACAGCTCAACGGTTAAGAGCACTGACCGCTCTTCTAGAGGTCCTGAGTTCAATTCCCAGCAACCACATGGTGACTCACAACCATCTGTGATGGGATCCATTGCCCTCTTCTGGTGTGTCTGAAGAGAATGACAGTATACTCGCATACGTAAAATAAATAAATAGATCTTTTAAAAAAAGTTGGTATCACAGATGCTGAGAGTAAGAATGGCTATTAGCAGAGGTGAAGAATTGTAGGTAAGAAAGAATAGGGAAAGCTCTGCCTGCAACACAAGAACTGGCATACAACGGCATGGCATGATGGTGATAATCTGTAGCATAATATTATACACACAAGGGGTAGTGCAGGTAATAATAATGCACTCTTGTAATTCAAAACGCAAAAACAGGTTTTTTTACCGTGAAGAAATGAGCAATACTTAAGGAGGTGGAAATGCTTACCTCAAGTTAAACATACATACCAAAACACCGCATAATGAATAGGCATGATTTCATTTTTATGTCTCAGATAAAATAAATTTAAGTGAAAAAATGTTAATAAAGAAAAAAGTCTAAAGTCACACAAACTTCTGAGACTCAGCTCCTACCTGGAACAATTGGAGACGTCTGGAAATACTGTTAAATCCAGCTCATGCTGGTATAAAACTGGGCTGATCACAGTACCAACTTGGGGACAATTTGAAAATTAAAGGGGATAATTTGTGCAAAGTACTCTGTGTGATGCATGCTGGCATCCAATAACAGTATCTGCTTCAGTTCCTTAATTTCTTATTACCATTAATACAGTCTTATACTCAGGAAATCTTCTGAGATGCTAACATAGAAAGTACACCATGATCCAAGTCTCAAACCAGAGCCCCATTCTGCCCCAAGAAGAAGGGTGCCCAGGTGACAGTGCCGACTGCCCTGGGTTCCTGACTGGGATCTGTGTGAGGTGCTGACCGCTCTAGTTTAAGGGAATGTGCTTCTTCACAGACCCAGCCAACCCACGGATTTTTCTCATCAACAATGTCTTGCGCAGAGATACATGCAGTGGCAGCAACCATAGAGGTCATTAGCATGCCTCTGGCAGCCTTTATTGATATTCACTTTGCAAAGCAGCGACCTAGAGAGAGGGCATCTCTGGCAGATTAATGGATCACAAGGGTCATGACTGGTGTGCAGGCATTTCCAGGGGCTACTCTCTTCTGCCAACTGCTTGTAAGCACAGAGTTTGAGGTACCAAATGCTATCTGTTCACAAGGGACTCCATCAGCAGATGGGACGTTATCGCAATAACACGATACGCTTGCACCTGCTGCACTTTGTATCTTTCCAGGCCCAAAGAGAACCTTAGAACTGAAGTCAAGTATTTATTTACGCTGGAAATCTTCCCATAAGACAAGCCAGTTCAGCATCTACAGAGTTCAACTCCTCCACCAGCACAGTCGGGGTGGCTGGCTACTTGCCTCCCATCCATTCTCCTGTGTTCTGTGCAACAAAGTATCAGTTACATTCTGAGCAAAACTGTATTCAACCTAATGATCACACTTCCTCTTTCTCCTTGGAGCTGAGGAAGCCCGTGAGATACAAACAGATGCCACTGTACAGGGCATCCTGGAAAACCCTCCTGGTAGCTTCCGGCTTGGAATTGGGGGCGTGCTGGCTAAAGTACCAGTCAGCAGATAAGAGATATATAACTGGGCAGAGTCAACAGCTGAAGAAGCCTGGGAGCCTGCTGACTCTTTAAAATTGCCACATGATCCCAAATCTGGTTGCCTACAACGCTCTTTTATAGGAGAGAGAAGAAAAAATAACTGTCAAGAGCTGTGAAGGGTCCAATATTTCACAAACCTTGAAAGGCAGCAGCAGAACCTGCCGAAATTTTAAGGATTCTAAGAAAAGCCATGAGACTCGTTAAGTTGTGAGCAAAGGAATATATTACAGCACAGCAAGCAGCTGGAACCTTTGGCCTCGGCTGGGATCCTTCACCTCCCAGGTCCTGCAGAGGACGTAAGGACCCTCCAGATGACCGTCCGCACAGAAGCATTGCATCTTGGGTAAGGTGACAAATGCTTAGGAAAGTCTTCTTTTTATAGTAGACACCAAACACCCTTGCCCTACCTTGAAAAGAGACTCTAGCTCTCTGATCTCTGCTACAAGGTAGACAGCATTCTGGGGCCCTAGAGAAAAAAAAAAAAGATGTTACCATCCAGTGCTGCTTACAGCAAGCATTCAGCAGAGGAGGCTCCGGAAGAAAAGCTACCCAGGCCTCTGATCATAAAATACAAAAGGATGAGGTGCTACAGACACCCACAAGCAGACAAGAATCAAGTGCACTTGTGTCCATGAGATGACTTGGAGGATAAAGGTACCCACCACCAAGTCTGGTAACCTGCTATCTGTCAGTGTATCCCAGGAGCCACACAGTGGGAGAAGGGAACAGATACACCTGTTGGCATCCGAGTACAGTCAAAAGAACCGGCTACCTTAAGTTGTCCTCTGACCTCCACATGTGCTGGCACAGGCACACACACATAAATAAATACAATAAAAAACTTTAAGGGCTGGTGAGATGGTTCTGTGGAAAAAAGAACCTGCTGCCAAGCCTGATGACCTGAGTTTGATCTCTAGGACCACGTGATGGAAGAAGAGAGCCGAGCCCTGCAAGTAGTCATCCGTCCTCTACACATGTTCCATGCAGGCATGTGAGCTCACACACACACACACACATGCACGCACGCGCGTGCGCACACACGCACTCACATACACACACATACATACACACATACACACACATACATACCCACATACACACACACATATACACACACACACACACTCACATACACACACATACACACACACATACATACACACACACACATGCACGCACGCGCGTGCACATATACACACATACACACACATACACACACACATACACACACATACACACACACATATACACACACACACACACTCTCACACACACACACACACACATACTCACATACACACACAATGAATGAATATAGTGATTAAAACTGTTTAAAGAACCTTGTGGGTTGGTTAAGTTGCTGCCACCACCTTTGCCTCTAGCTACTGAGTGAAATTCTCACTGACTCTTCCAATGCACTCAGCTTCTAAGCATTCTTCTGTACGTATCGGAACCTGAGCCACATGAAGCTTTTCGTCTGAGAGCCTGCCCGTGGGGAAAGCAGACCTGGCCCTATGCTCCCATTTGTAGCATTCATTGGGTATGTAACTTAAGCAAGTGACTCGAGCCCCTGCTGCTTGGCATCCTTATCTAAACAATAAGACTAAAAAAGAGTAAGCATGATTACCTGAGTTTGAGCCCCTGCACCAACATAAGGGCCAGTCGTGGTAGCTCATGTGTGTAAATTCCAGCCCTGAAAAGGGACAGATACAGGAGGGTCCAGCACTGAGGGCTCAGAAGCAAGAGGAGCCCTGGTTTGAAACGGTGAGATCCAGGCTTCAGAAGAGACCTGTCTCTAAAAAAATTAAGATGGAGAGAGATTGAGAAAGACCTTTGATACAGACCCCTGGCCTCTACATACACACACACACACACACACAAATACACACACACAACACATGTGTTCATACATACAACATATACATATACAACAATATATACATGTATACACACATATAACAACATATACATACAAATATACACACCTACACATTCATCCACACAATTACATGTACACAGACATGCAAACACACAACTACATGTGCACATGCCTGAATGCACACACACATGCATACACACACACACATACACACACACACTCAAGTACACAGAGAAAATAAGGAACAAACTCCTAGTAACCGTGGGGATTCAATGAGCTACAACACTTAAATCACTGGTTGACCTTGGCTGCCAATTTGACACACCCAGGAAGAGGGATCCTCAAGTGCAGAGTTGTCTCCCTTGGGTTGGCCTGTGGGCATGTCTGGGAGACATTTTCTTGATGCAGTGGATGAAGGATGGGCTAGCCCACTCCCTAAGCAGAGGCAGCCTCAGCTATATAAAAAGGGGGGTAGCTGAACATGATCCTGGAAACCATCCAGCAAGCAGCCTTCCACCACGGTCTCTTGTTGAGCTCCATCTCCAGGTCCCTACTTGAGCTCCCACCCTGACTTTCCTCAGGGCTGACTACGTCCTACAAGCAGAAATAAACCCTTTTGGGTTGTGGTGTTAATCAGAGCAACAGAAAGAGTACTAGGGCAGTCAGGTGACCTGAGCTGTCGAGTTAGGGGAGCGAGAGCTGAGAGGACCCAGTGGCCCCACACTGGCCTGTGGATTCCCATGAGTCTGCATCTAGATCCCAGTTCCACTGTCTATAATCTGGCAGACAGATGCTGAGCCAGAATCTTCACCCTGTGGGTGTCTTTCCCTGCAAAGTAACAGTCACCCCAAAGACCTACAAGGATAAAAGATGCTGCTTGTGAATGCTTCGCACCACGGCCTGTATCACTGGAAGCCACAAAAGATTCTTCTTGCTACCTTTGTTCCCTCTTCTGCTACATTACGACCTCCTGTTTAATCACTCTCAGACATCAGAAGGCCTCTGCCCCCTTCCTCTGCCACATGAATATTTTTAGCCAAACATTATCACACATCTCTGATTGCAGGCCCTTTTAATCGCCTGCTTTGCTCTGACGGAGGCTGCCCGGGGTCAGGCCACCCTCAGCAAACTCTCAGTTGCTTCCATTGAAGCATGGAAAGCCCCAAGTTCTCAGAACGAACTATGCTCACGTGCCTGCGTCAGTGGGGAGGACTTGGCCTCTCTTCTCTGGAGAGGTCTCTGAACCCCATTTGCTCTAAATAATGCTTCATGAGACAGATCCAAGTGCTAATTGAAAGCATTTCACTCCACACAGTTAATACAAAATGAGATCTAGACTCTCATCTCCTCTCCTCTAAAACTCTCCGACGCCAGTCGCATTTTTAACTCGAGCCCAACATGCTGAAACTGTCTTGAAAATCTGAAAGTTTAATTGTATAGATTTTCTTAAAGTGAGATTGATTTGAATTATTTTTTTTCTGAAATACAATCCTTAATAGAATGTCGCTGAAGAACGTCTCTATTTCATCACATCTCCCTGACAGCTGAGAAAGTCTCCCTCATACCTCTGAATTAGAACTGGTAATAACTATGCAAACCTGACTTGAGAAAGGTTTATTACCCTACCAAAGGCTCCAGCAGGAAGCTTATAATTAAGCAGTAATATCAACAGACAGTGAGCTTAGGCACGTGTGCAGATAGTATGCATGGATTTAAAAAGAGCTGAGGCAGAAGGATCTACCATTTATTAGAGGGTTGCCACCACATCTCACACACGGTAAGATCTTACAGAGCTTTGCTCATAACTTCGTAACACCACCAGGCTAAATCCTCAAACTCACCAAAATAAACCTGGGTTCTTTCTGTTGATGCACTCTGTAGCTTTAAGAGCACGGAGGGACCATGAGAAAGATGTGTGATGCGTGTTCTACAGAACTCTGAGCATTGTTACAGGTGCACGTAGCACGAGCGACAGCAGGGTGAGACAGTTCAGCAGGTTAGAGACTGTGCTTCCTCGTCTGACAAACTCCATTCACCCTGTAGGAAAGCTGTACCTCGCCCTCCCGGAAGTCTTTCCTGGTTGCCTCAGCTCATGGTGTTATGTCATCATTCTGCATCAGTCCAAAGCACATGAGGACCTGCTGGTCAGAGTGTCTACCTCATTGGAGTGTGAGTATTTACGATTTGGTAGTATTACACTGGCTGTGTTATTCGGCTGGGTGTGGTGGCATGTGACTGTAATCTCAGCTTGTGGTATTAGAACCGGGAGAATCAGGAGCTCAGGGCTACCTCTGGCTTCACAATGAACTCAGGACCAGCCTGGGCTACATGAGATCCTGTCACAAAAGAGAATACATTAAATTTTAAAAGATCTGGTAGTATTCATTTGTGCCCAGAGGGTTTCACATTCCTGAGAATGTAGCAGGGGGCCATAAAGTGGCTTCCATCCTATGTGGAGTATGAAGACCTTCAAAACATACAACCAGAGGAGAAAAAAAAAGAAAAACCTGTTTGAGGTAAGACATGGGGAAATTTGAGCCATGGTGGTCAGACAGGCACAGCGCATGATGGCCTCACATGTTGAAGTATAAGCAGAGGCCTGGTGTCTGCAGGGGGCAGAGAGACAGCTCAGAGAAGAGCAGAGTGGGTAACAGTTTGTGGTTTGCCTCTGAGAGGTGTCGCCACAGGCCCGTCTGGATGGTGCCCACAGGCCCCTCTCGATGGTGTCCCAGCTTAAGGCTGCTGTGCGTTCCTTTAGGAGGTGCCACTTGCCTAGCAGAAGTAAGCTGCTAGGAACAAAACTGAAAATTTTCCTCGCCCCGTGTTCCGATCCTGCACCTACTGCTTACTGGTCTGTCACCCTGTGAACAAGCCCACCACATGCCCCACCACCCCCACCCACCACCACTGTCCCCACTCACCCTCATCACCCCCACCGCCCTCACCCACCTCTATTGCCCCCACCTCTGTGAGCATCCCTGCACCTTCCCCGGAATCTCAGACTGCTTTGGTCACCCTTGTTGTGACAAACACAACTTAAAGAGAATTTGTTCTGGCTCCAAACCTGGGGTCCAGTCCATCACCGTGGGGGGAGGGGACGTCAGCAGCTGGCACATCCTCTCACAGTGGAGAAGCAGGTGGTGGTAGATACGGGTGCCCAGCTCACTTCTTCTCCCGTTATTCAGTCTATGATCCCAATCCAGGGAACGGTGCCGCCCCAGAGTACATGCAGACAGAACTTAAAGAGAGCATGATCATCTCCTGATAAGTCAACACTTAGAGAGCGTAAAATAACTAGAATGTGGGCACTGGACAACACCTATGAAGAAATCTACAGAAGGCTCATCTCCAGTCCAAGAGAACACCGATATATATGCATGTGTTTACCAATACTTACGGCCTGTCCTGGCTAGCTTTACGTCAACTTGATACAAGCTAGAGTCATCTGAAAGGATCTGTTTACTGTGGCTTATACACTTATTTTACCCCAAATTCATGTTGGAGGCTTGCACCATGAACCACTCCCTACCAGCCCTTGTTCTGTCTCTATTGGCTTGTCCCTCTTTGGCCTTATGTATCAATATACGTGTGCACATCATATGGAGTTGGGCTGGAGGGGACCCTTCTGTAGGCTTCTTGAGTTTCTATGCAGCGTCTTCCCTTGTTCTCCAGAACTTGAGGCATGATTCTGAATTATTTCTGTAGCCGCACGCTCGGCTCCGCACTGTCTCGGCTCTCAGCTCAGTCACTCGGTGTGATTTCACTGACGAGGCAGTGGCTCTGCTGCATCTTGCTCACATGTTCATCTGCACAGGCCGTGTTTTCCTCCACTCTGCTGAACATGGGAGACATATTTAATAATCGCTGCTTTAGTTTCGTTCTTCTCTGCTCCCATCCTCTCTGCTGTTTCTAATTCTATTTCTATTGACTAGCATTTAAAACCATTTGGGGCCTTTCTTTTTTCTTGCCTTGTAATTATTGATTAGATGCTGGACATTGTGAATTTTATGTCATTGTTGCTGGAGCTGATTTTAATTATATCCCCTTAAATAATGTTTCGTTTTATTCCGGAATGCTATTAGCTTATTTGGAGTCAGTAGAGTCCTTCTGAGACTCACTTGGATCTTTAAGTCAGACAATGCGCTAGTGTGGAGTTAATTTAGTTTCATTGTCAGTGTGTGACTCTTCTGAGGATTCTATGCCACGAGACTTGTGTTGTAAAGTTTCTCTTTCTCATTCTTTAGGAACACAAATTCTTCCTTGCCCTGTGTCATCTTATAGAAATTGGTCTCTCTTCATCTTTAAGTAGCTCTTTCTCTGGCTTTGTCTTAGTAGGAGTTTCTATCGCTGCAATGAGACATCATGACCGAAGAGCGAGTTGGGGAGGAAAGGGCTTATTTGCCTTACACTTCCACTGGAAGTCAAGGCAGGAACTCAGGCTCGGCAGGAACCTGGAGGCAGGAGCTGAGGCAGAGGCCGTGGAGGAATTCTACTTACTGGCTTGCTTTCCATGCCACTCAGCCTGCTTTCTTACAGAACCCAGGACCACCATCCCAGTAGGGCCCCACCCACAATGGGCTGGACCCTCCCCCATCAATCACTAATTAAGAAAATGCCAGACAGCCAAAACTTAGGGAGGCATTTTCATACAAACATGTGCACATGCACCCCCATGCACACGTGCACACTCACACACATGTGCGTGCACGGGCACACACACACACACACACACACACACACACACACATACACACACACCCTCACCCAGGGAACACGTGAGTGATAGAAACACAGTCTGAGGTAAGGACGCCCAGTGTAGTTCGTTCATTGTCTCACCCACTATCGACAACTTAATGTCTTCTCTTTTGATCTCTTTTTTGCTTAAATTTCAAGGAATTTAAAGAAATAAGTAGATTTTCACCAAATATTAAAGTTAAAGAATTAAATTTTAAAAAACAAGAACAATCAGCCTATCAACACAGACAAAATTAGTGCATCCCTTTACGGAGACATTATGAACATAACCAATAAAAGTCACATTTACATACATAGAAACATTCATGACCGAATATAAAATATACAGCCTGTAGAGAACACTTTATATTCATATAAACTCTCTTTGCATATGAAATATATGTATGAGGATAGGCACAAGATTATGGGATTTTTTTTTTTTTTTTTTTTTTTTTTTTTAGTTATAAAACAGGGCAATTTCCCCCAAACATTATAAAACTGTTAAAGAATTTTCCAGAACTTGCATTTGAAGGGAAGCCATCATCTGCAGCAAGGTCATAGGTCATGTGAACTTAACTGAATTATCCATGTCCTCAGGGAGTTGCCAGTCTCCTCTGCTTGTTCAATTCCAGTTGTCAGCTTCAGGAGCAGTCACGCCCATCTTACTTAATGTATTCCCAAATTGTATACAATACAACAGGATATGCACTAAAAGAAACTTGACAGTAATTGAGACTGAAGAAAGTAGAAACCAGCATGAAGGTAGATTGTAGGGGTGTGGAGACTTAAGGACACTAGCAGGCTTTGTGTAAGGAGACAGCTTGTTTTCGTGAAGGAGTTGGACAACATAGGTACACACACACACACACACACACACACACACACACACACACCAGTGCTCGCTAGCCTGCTCTCAGCCTCCTCATCTAGAAAATGGAGCATGCTTGTCCCTATCCTGGTTTTGTTTCCTATTGCTATCACACAACACCCTGACAAAAGCAACTTAAAGGAAAGGGGTTACTATAGCTCATGGATCCAGTCAATTATCTGTCACAGCAGAGAAGTGGGAGCTGCAGGAACGTGGGACAGCTGGGCACATCACACCCACACTCCACCGCAGAGAGGTGAACTCATGCTGCTGCATGCTTGTGGGCAGTCCAGGTGTTCATGCATGCTTGTGGCCAGTTCACACGTTCATTTTCTTATATAGTCCATGACCCAACTCCAGAGAATGGTGCTATTCACCATGATCAAGTTTTCCTACTTCACTCAGCATCATTAAGAGAAACATACACACACATATACATATGCTGACATACATGTGCATGTGTGTGCACACACAGAGAGAAAGAGAGGGGGCAGGGGAGGGATCTGACTTAGCCAATGCCTACCTGAGCCTCTCTATTCAGGTGGCCCTAAGTTGTGTCAGGCTGACAATCAATCCTAACCATGTCAGCCCTCTCTCTTCCCTGGCTCACCAAATTATGGCAAAAAAAGCAAACGATGCAACACATGTAAAGTCAGTTTTTGATTCAATAATCACAGGCTCAAAATGAAGCCATTCTATTATGTGACTGAGGCTATTAACAGTCAGCAGCAACTTATTAATATTTCTGATCTGCAGTGATAAATGCTTTCAGAACATGAAAATAGGAAATCTTTGAATTTCAAAGGGCAAACTACCTCCTATTCTTACCACTAAGTATTCATAGACAGTGACCAGGAGAATTGTTACCCGCCCACAAAGGCAGATGGACTGATTCCAGGGCTCCCACCCTAAAATATTACCTTCCCAGGCTGGCTTGCTAGAAGATCAGTCTGAAGCCATACACTCAAGTTTAATTATCAGTTATGTGACAAATGATGCATTATTTAATTTCACAGGGCTTGGGTTTTATCCACTATGGAATAAAGATGATGATACCTCCCCCAAAGATTGTCATGACATATAAACGGAATAAAAGGTCTCATGTCCTTAACAGTCTAAGGCACGTGCCAAGCTCCTAAGGCGTGCTTGCTCTCCCTGTTGGCTTGGGTTCTCATGCCTTTCCCTAATTCATATCACTCAGTGACAGGCAACACACATAGGAATCAGGGTCTAACTAGGGATGAACAGAGAGGGGGGCATACGCCTCCCAATGTCCAAATTGCTCCCAAAGAAATAAACAAATCTATTAGAACAGACAAAAGCTTCCAAAAAGTAAGACATAACAGTAAACTATGCCGTGGTTCTGTTTATTGCAAAGCTCCATTTAATAAATTCAAACGAGGAGATGAACACAGGAGATCCTGTCCTAGCTCTCTGTAGGGATAAGCTGTTCGGATCTTAGCAATGTGTTCAGTTAAACGAATTACCAGGAACTGTGCTGTCTTTAGGGCCAAGATAGTTAGCACCAAGGACAGCGTGACTGTTGTAACAAGCGGCCAAACAAGCCTTCCCTGGTCTTCCTTGGGGAAGTGAGGCTGCATCTCATTTAACAGATGAGAAAGCTTCGTTGTAAACACAGGAGCTGGGCAAAATGGTTGCACAGTAAGGAATCTAAACCCAAACCAGACCTTCGTACTTCCTAGGATTGCAGGGGAACACTTGAGATGAAATCAGCTACCCTAGCAAGGTTTACACAACTTCCAGTGTACTTCAGAGACACTATTCTTTCAAGATAAGCAATCTTGATGGCATCGTTTCGAAGCTTGCTATTTAAAATGTGTCAGAGTAAAAATTAGAAGTAAGATGCCTTGGAATCGGTGCCTTTACACTGCTTGGTCTCATACAACAAGAGAGAAAGAAAATTCATTTCAAAGGCTGGCCAGCCCCTGCTCTCTTTTGCTGAGTTGTCTAGTACCTGAATCTATACCACATCAGCTTTGATCCCTGGTCAGGAGCAGTAAAGACAACAAACCTGGGGTCTATATACAACAGTAGGGGAGTTTCCACAAACGGAAGGAACTTGTCAGCGCATATCACTGTGTGAGGACATCCAGTAGCTCCTGGTGGAATTTAGGCTAATCTGGCCAGTGCAAAGATTTTTGAACCAAAGTGGAGTTCTTTGAGATTCCTCCAACCAGAGAAAAATACAAAGAGAATAAAGTGGTAATAAACAGGCAGGACTATTACATCCTTGTAAAAATTGGGAGCAGCAAGAAGTTGGTGACTTCTAGGTAAACCTGACAGGAAGTATAAGAACACTGGAGTTTAGATTGACTCAAATAACAGACTCTGTAATGTCCCAGTGAAATTAGTTTTTGCTGTGTGTTGTTTTTAACAAAAGGATATATTTTGTTACCAGGTCCTCTACTTCCTAGATTTCTTCACAGGCAATTCCTCACCAACAATTCAGCTGATTACCAAGGATTGGAATTTCAGTCACTGACAAGGCTAAGATTGGCCCCGCCCACAAGAACCATTTGAAAGCAATGTATTTTAGCAAGATGTGGTGTTCATGTAGATAGCAAGTTCTTAATAGAATCTGGGAAGATGTTCTTTGGCAGAAAGCGGTTTTGTAGACATTTTTCATTATGATAGATGTGGCATTACAGCCGTTATAAAAAAATTTCAAGCTGTGTTGCGGCTTTGTCACAAGTATTATAAATCACTCACTCGTATATTAAAGTCTGGAAAGCAACTGGAAAGAAGGAAAAAAAGCTCAACTCCTATTTACAGACTAGGTATAATTTGGCATTATTCTTAAAGGTTCAAGGCAGCTTAGAGAATCTGTATTCAGTGCTTATGTGAGGATCAGAGGATCACATTCCATTACCGCTGAGACAGAGAGGAGGCGTCCACGCACTGAGTTAACATTCTCAGCCATAAATTCTGAAGTGAAGAAAGGCTGAGCTGAGTCTAGTCAGTGAAGGCCAGCGAGGCCCTCTGCCATTTGCAAAATAAGCCAGGAGGAGAATTAATTAAGACTTAATAGGTTACATACACTGGGAGGGAGTGGGTGCCACTGAGGAAACTGGTTTTATTTTATACACACAGGTGTGTGTTGATGCAGCTCGGCTCTGCATTTGTAGGCAGCATGAATATGTAGCCATGTTCTACAGCTTCAAGTGGGTCCAGACCAGCCTAAGCTGATGCTCTTCCAAGGTTAGGGGTAACCTCTGTCTCTCTCAACCATACTGATATTTGAATCATTTAAATGCAATTTAAAAAAAAGAAGAGGAAAGGCAGATTGCAAGCCTATTCTTTCTGGTTTATCGAAATCTGATATGATACCACACTCAGCCATCTCACGAGGTTTAGGATGAAAATCTTCTGGCATCTGAGTTCTTGTTGGTGAGGGTACAGGAGTGAGAGCTGGGGGCTCCCACCAAGATCTGCAGCAGTATCTTGAACGGACTTTGTCTCTCAAGGAACAGGGAATAAAATATCTGAAGAAGACCGTGGTCCTCAGGCCTAGGCAAGGTACCAGTGGCATCTGATGGGCAGGAAATACACATGCTGACAAATACATAATAGCACAGAATCACACACATCCATACACATACACACACACAAATACATATACACATACATACACAAACATACAAACACACACACCCAAATACACACACACATACACATACACACACATACACAACAAAAACTCAGCCAGCCCCTTCTCTTACATCCACAGCACAGAGAACCTAGTCTTCAATTAACCAGTAGACCTTCCACCCAAGACCTCCCTTTATTGGTCTTGTTAAAGGAATTGTTGTAACTCAAGATGAATTTTGATTCCAACCTCCAGTTTATTTCTTAAGGCACAATTATTTACAGAGACCTTTTTAAACCTTCATATCTTCAGTCAAAAATAAAGTCTAAGTAGAAGAAGGTAGGCACTCTTCATTCCCCTCAATGAAGAACTTTGGATACCCCACAGAGTTGGGCTATCCTACAGGGTTAGGGTATCCCATGGCGTCAGGATGCCCTACAAGGAACTGCACTAGCTTTACTCAAGAGTTGTGGAAGAAGCACCTCCCACTCTTGGGGAGGAAGGGCATCACAATGGACCCGGGGTTTGGCCCAGCCTGTCCGTCAGGGCTCCAGAGAACCTTCCATAAGGAAAGCTGAGGGAAAGCAAGGGACAGAACGTGCACACAAGCCTCTGCCCAGCTGCCTCACCCAGCTCTTCATGAAGTGGAACGGTAGCTTGTAGAATTTGCAGTAAGGAAAACAAGAGTCTAGGTGCCCTTCTGATACATCGTCCCAAGCCCCACTTCTAGGAGACAGAAGAGCTGGGTTTTCTAATCCAATGTAAACTGGATTTTGAGTTTGCTTTGTGGTGAGTCATGAAAGACAACATGACAGACTGATTCCTGTGCCTCAGTCCCTCTCAGCTGGAGGAGCTGTCCTGTAAAAGTGGCGGCAGACTGGGCTTCTGCTTTGAAATACAAATTTAGTGAGATCCAAGCATGGTTACAAAATCCAAAGGGTCTGATTAGTGAGCAAATCTTCATTAACTGGGGACACTTCCTGAGTCAAAGCACCCACATGTGCATGTGTGGATGCTAACTGTGAGCATCGGGGTCCAGTGTGGGAAAATCTGCCGGGTACCACGGAGGTTCTGTGTGGGATGGTGAGTGGGGTGTCTGTGTGTGTGCTGGCATGCATGCATGTGTGTCTCGTGTGTGTGTGAAAGAGAGAGACAGACAGACAGACAGACAGAGAGAGACAGACAAAGAGACAGAGACAGAGAGACAGAGACAGAGAGACAGAGAGAGAGAATTTACCCCCAAATTCTCCATTTATTTAAAGTTACTAACACACTATTTAGCCAGACTAGCCAGCTCCAGTATGAACTTCCAATAGCAGTTCAATCACAATCCCATCAACAATTTCCCGTCAGCCCATGGATCTTAGTCCTAAATGTGCAACAAGTCAGAGAGCAGGTTCAATGATCCTCTTTAACTGGCACAGGAAGAACTGGTTCTCTTTATGACTGTGACCCAGCTGTACCACTCTTGGGCACACACTCGAAGACCTTCCCTCTATCCTCCCACTGAGACACTTGCACACCTGTGTTTTCCATGTCCTCCTCGTGGTAGGTAGGAAATGGAGTCAGCCTCGTTGTCTGTCCTCAGATAAGCCAATGTAAAAATGTGGTCATCTACATATAATACAACTGTCTTTACCCAACGAGAAAGTGAGATCTGCAAGAAAATGGATGTAACATCTCTCTTTAAATGTGGATGGCCATCTTCAAAGGTTCCTCACACAACGTCAAAGAGCGTGGCCTATCTACAGAGCCCGCACCTTTCCAATCCCGAACCTCATGGATCAAAATGGATCATCGTTGCTGCTGCCTCTGAGCTCCGAGAATCCCAGAGAACTCTAAGGGGCTGTCTGCTTTTTGCTTGTAACAGGATGTTAGTCTCTCAGTTTCAAAAGCACATCTTTTCTCTGGTTGTTATTAAATCAGAGGCAGAGACAAAGAAAAGTGACGTGTCAGAGTTGTGCATTCTGGGAGGCCACACAAGCCTCTGGTACAGAGACAGGAGATCTCCCCTTCCTCTGCACAGAGAAAACAATGTGAGTGCTCTGACTCCCTCTCCCCAGCTTCTCATTTAGACAGTTCCCGGTGGCTACCAGATAGTCTGTTACAGGGCGGCTGGGCTGGGCTTTAGCCTCTTGCATGCTCTAGCTTTCCACTTTAACCGAAACACAGAAACCCTAGTTATGTTCAGACCTAAATCCTGCACAAAACGGATCACTTAATTACGAAGAAAATTCCCCAGCTAAAGTAAACCGGCAGCTTTTAAACAGTTCTGTATACCTAGGGTTTCACGATGCTCTCCAAGGAGACGTGTACAGAAATTATAAATATCTAAAATGATCCTATGGGTTTTTTTTTTTTTTTTTTTTTTTTTTTTTTTTTGTTTTTTTTTTTGGAGCTTAAAAGGTCTCAAGTCTGACTGAGTGGAAGTGAAGTACAAAAAATAAATGAGGCTTAGTGGCATTAGCGCACCTGCATAATTGAAAGCTTCTGTGTGGGTGGAGCCGAAAACCAGCATGGCTAGGGCCGTTGCACTGCATTGTGGGAAACTAATAGTAGGGCCGTTTTGGCTCCATTCAAGCCCTTCCATTATTTCTGCTTTCTTGTGTTTCAGTTTGGCAGTTGCCCCGTCTATGTGTTGAATTTCTCCTCCTCCCCCTCCCCTTCCTCTTCCTCCCTGTCCTCCTCTTCCTCTTCCTCTTCCTCTTCCTCTTCCTCCTCTTCTCTGACGTACTTTATTAGGGATCTGTATTAAATGGAAGCCTCAAAGTGAGGTGGGGTTGGGGATTCTGCGTGATGGTAACAGAAGGGGCAGAAACCTAGAGACGCATCCGAGATCTTTGAGATAAGAATGAGTCCCGCCCCATTGCACATTAAAACCCAGGAAGCAAGAGGGGCTGTGTTTCCAATCCCTTAGTTTCACGCTTCTTAGGATTTCCCGGGCTTTAACCGCTGTAAGCCAGACATCAAAATCCTTTTGTAAACTACCTCTGAATAATGCAGCGATGGCATACGGGAGCTAAGCCCAGATCATTACAGCGAGAGGCCACAGTATTAAAGCTAGAGGTTTGCCTTTTTATTTTATTTTTTTTCCCAGAGAAGGGCTCGTGTCCTAGAGAAGTTTCACAATTTGTATCAGACTCTTTTATAAGTGTCTAATTGATGGATTTCAATCATCAAGGAAGCCAATAAAAGGAGGAGCTGCTACCTACAAGCTGAAAAGCCTTCTTGTGGATGGAAACGCCTCTTATCATTAAACTGGGGTCCAACCTTCCGCCCAGTGAAGAATTTCGCTCATCCACCTAGATGATTAAAAAGAAACCCAGAAGGTAATAAGGGAAATTCTGCCAGCACCAGCTGGCACAGAGTGGTTTTAAATAAAGCATGAATTATTCTCAACTATAGAGACCCTATTCAGAGGACAGGGAGCCAAGGGGCAAAAGAAGAATTAAATACAGCCGCCTAAGCTCCATCATTCTCTCAGCACCTCCGCTCCTCTGTGTGATCATCCATCCATACTTCACTTCCTGGTCTCTCATCTTTCCATTTCCACATCCTTGTGCTCTGTTCGGTTTGGGTGTCTAGACACCAGCAAAACCTGATGGGTCCACTCTAATGGCAATCTAGTTTAACTATAATCATGCATTGAGTGTCAGGTATCACTGAGGAAGACACAGCTCCAGCAATGACTGGGGGTTCAACTCCACAGTCACACAGTCAGGGATTGTTAGTGAAAGCTGCACAGAAGCAATGTGGCCGATCCTAGAGCTGGCCAAACAGTAAGGGCTAATGCGTGGAAAGTGGAATGGTGGGTGTGAGCTGAGGCCCATGGTTCCAGGAAGAAGGCAGGAAAGA
>JADRCD010218609.1:3008-35723 GCA_019843815.1 Montemys delectorum
AATAATAATAATAATAATAATAATAATAATAATAATAATAATAATAAAAAGAAGGCCTTGAATGTGTAACCTCTTCTCCTGGCAAGTCAGAGCTTGTCAATTGTCTCTGTTTGCCCTGCACCAATTATACTGTTTGAGTTTGCTCACAGAAAGATAATCCCAGAAGATTCGTGGAGTGATGGCCTCATCTAACTCTGTGCTCATCTGTGCTAAAGATCTCCAGGGCTAAGGAAGACCTCCAAATAGTGGCCAGATGAAGTTAATACTAAGATACTCCTAAAAAAGACTCAGACATAATTTTCTTAGGAAAGGACAGAAAGTAAATCGTAATGCAAAAAGTCCCCAAGACTACAACACGCAGAGACCAAAACCTAAGTTAAAAACAGAACGGCACCAACTGCAACAATCATCTCAGCTTTGCTGGAACAGTGTCAAGCGGTTGTGTGGGCTTCCTGTCTCTTGCCTTTTCCAGTGGACAGGGCTGTGTCACACCTCCACAAATTGGCAACTATAGAATGTTGATGAAAATAAGAAAAATGAACAGGAGCTACCTTTTTAAATATTTCTTGCTTTTCTGGCCTCTTACCAGAACAGAAGCATGATGTTTCTTTCCATTTCCTGTGAACTGAATTGTAGATTTTTCCACTCTTACTTTATTTTATTTTTATTATCTTTAATCTCTTTTAACAGTCCAGTCAATATTCCCCTTCCTGTCTGCTCTCTAACAGATCCTCATGCCATGCCTCCTCCCCCACCTCCCACCTCCCGAGGTTGCCTAATTCCATTCTTTCTGCTGGCCCTCAGAGATTCAGTCTTGTTTCTCCAACTCTTCCCCCCAAAAAAAAACCCAACATGATCATATTCCCCTTTTCTCCTCCCCCTCCACTTTCCCACCCACGTCCCTCTCTTCTTCTATTCCCCGTGCCCCGTGACTGCTTACTTCTCCCTTCCAAGTGGGATTGAAGCATCTTCACTTGGGCCCTTTGGCTTGTTAACCTTCTTGAGTTCTCTGGATTGTATCCTGGGTATACTTTTTTTCTTTGACTAATATCCACTTATTAGTGAGTAAATATTTGAACTGAGATTGTGTTAAATTTATTAAGGTGTGAAAATCTAGTATCTTACTTAGCCTTATCAAAATTTCTTATCTAAAAATATGAATCTGTCTCTTTGTTGAGGTATTTTAATACACTCCACAAGATTTTTTACACATTATAACTATTCTTGCTAGAATGAAACCTGTATAGATTCACGGGTGCTCCTCTCTTTGATTATCATATACTGGAAGAATGAACTTCAAGAATCTGACATCTTCTCAGTAAGCTTATGTTTGGAAAATGAGAGGTCCAGGACCCTCTGTGCAGCCAGGCAGGAGCTTGTCTTGCAGAAGAGTTATCAGGTTGTGAGAAAACTTTTCAGTGAGTTAGACTGAAGCTGAAAGAATAGTGATGTTTGCAACCACTTCTGACTAAGAGGCTTCGTTAGGAGTGCTTCTTACCTTGTGTTTAAAGCTGACTCTTATCTTAGGACTCCAAAATAGAATGTAGGGTTCAATGGACCACTTTGTCTTACCTAAATGACATATGAAATATCTGTTTTTCTGCTCTTAGGATTTTAATTTTATACCAGTTATTGAAATAAAAGTTATTGAGTATCAATTATTGAAGTAAGGTTTCCTATGATATTAACCTATTATCAGCAGTGGCATTCGAATTGTGCTACCATTTGTGCTAATGTTTTTCATTTTGATTTGGAATATTGGTCAAATGTTCATAATTTTTTTGGGGAAAATTAATTTTATCACTAGTTCTCAATTGCGTGAAAGGTTTTGTGCAATCTGCTGTTGGTGTGTGTGTGCTTTCCTTTATTTTTTTTTTGTTTTTTAGTTTGATTAATTTTGCTTTTATTAGTGATTTATTTCTGTTATTTTGGCTTTCTATTTGTGCTTTCTTAAGATGGGACTTTATACTTCTAGCATTTCATGTTTTTGTTTGTTTTTCTGTGTAGTCTTGGCTGTGTAGAACTCCTTCTGTAGACTAGGCTGGCCCTGAATTCATTTTGTTTGTTTGTTTTTCTGTGTAGTCCTGGCTGTGTAGAACTCCTTCTGTAGACTAGGCTGGCCTTGAACTCATAGAGATCTGCCTGTCTTTATCTCCTCAGTTCTAGATTAAAAATGTCCACCACTTCTACATTTTATTTTATATGTATTGATGTTTTCTCTGAATGTGAGTCTGTACCACATACATGTCTGGTATATAGGGAGTCCCAGTATTGGAATAACAACTCTGAGCTACTATGAGAATGTTGAGAATTGAACTCATTTCCTCTGGAAGAACAGCTGGTATTATTAACCATTGATCCCTCTCTCCAACCATAACCCTGCACTCTGCATTTCACACTTTTTAACGCAAACTGCATACTATTAGTTTTTAAATAAAAAACAAAAAACCAAACTCTGGATTAGTCTGGTAAAATTTCAGTGTTTTGATTTCTACTCTGATTATATTTTCTAGCTTTCTTTCTATTGATTCATGAATTTTGAATATATATATATTTAAACATTTCTAATTTTTTTCTACAAATTATTTTTCTAGATGAAAACCTTTTTACCCATTCAAATTATCCTTGTATTAGTGATTGTATGAGATGTCTCTTAATGTGTTTGGTTGTTTGGTTGTTTTGTTTTCTTTGAGACAGGGTTTCTCTGTATAGCCTTGGCTGTCCTGGAACTCACTCTGTAGACCAGGCTGACCTCAAACTCAGAAATTTGCCTGCTTCTGCCTCTCAAGTGCTGGGATTAAAGGCATGTGCCACTACTACCTGGCCTGTTTGTTTGTTTTCAGTGTGCCTTTTAACAATATTTTATTTTGTCATCTCGGAATGTCTGTAATATAAAGAAATGCCAATTGGCCGCATAGCCTAACTCCCTACATGGGAAACTTCATGTGATTTCTGTTGTTCTATTTGAATTTACATTAGGTTCCCAAACTATCTAGTCTCCAGCTCTTGACTATTCAAGCACCATTGTTTATGGACTCAATCTCATGGAGTGGGCCTTAATTCAAATCAGATATTACTTGGTTCTTTACTTCCACAGGCTTTGAACCACCATTGTACTATTATATCTTGTAGTCAGAACACCATTGTAGCTGGAAGGGCTTATAGTTGGGTTGATGTCTATGTTTCTCCTAGGTTTTTACCAAAGACACAAGAACATAAGAGTAAAAGCCTTATGTAGGCACGAGCTCAACTTCTTCATGTTCAATGAGTTGTGCAAGTGTGTCTTCAGCAAAAGAAGCTTGCCAAATGTTTGTGGAGAGTAATCTATTGTCTTAGCAATAGCTTGGGTTATTTGAAGATTTCCATGAGATCCCTTTGGTTAACAACTCAATTAAGTGTAACACATTCCAGGTATTAGAAACATCATTTGGACAATTGGACAGGTGCTTACCTGTACACCCACTCTTTCTTGATTTAGTAGGACCCCGCTTAATATTTAAAAATTAGATGTTGCCAATAATATCAAAGTGAAGGCTGTTTATGAATTCAAGAGAAATGTATGTTACAGTTATTTGCTTTGAGTGGAAATGAAAGTAACCTAGAGCCACAGGTAAAGAAGAGTAATTTTGCAGCTGTTTCTTCAGTTTTAGACTTAATTTTGTATAATTAAAGATAGAATATTATTGTTATAATATTAAGAATGAAGTAATTGTATAGTTTCCTTTTTTCTGTTCTAAATCTCTACTAATCTATGTCACAATCAAATGTTGGCACAAAAATATAAAGAAACATTTATCCACCCCCCCCCCATGAATTTTGTAATCCAATTTTCTTGTATAATTTCAATAAAAGACTAATGCTAAGTCAAGTCTAGGTGAACACCCTAACTCTCAAGTTGCAGGGCTCACATGCCAATACACCAACTTGACAGCATTGTATCTCAATTGTGTGTTTCTTATTTGCTTACCAGGTATCCCTAGACCTTAACAATCCTTGACTCTTCTCAAGGCTGAACCCCTTTTGTCACAACCCCACCTTGTCAGTTCATAACTATGTTTTCTATTTCCTTTTCATAGGTATGTCTACATAGTCTCCACCCTCCTAGGCCCTAACTCTGTACCTGACCTATGTAGTTCATTGGATTGTTGCTTGCTTATTATTGACTTAATGTCTAATATACACAAATCAAAAATATAAACCATATTCAGAGGTCTGGGTTACTTCATTCAGAATAATTTGTTTTTCAAATTCTGTGCATTTACATACAAATTTCAGCATTTCACTTTTTAATTTTTTTGTATATTGTCTTTATTTACATTTCAAATATTATCCCCTTTCCCGGTACCTCCACCCCTGAAACCCCTATCCCATTCCCCTTCCCTCTGCTTCTATGAGGGTGTTTCCCCACCCATCCACCCACTCTCACTTCCCTGCCCTGATATTCCCCTACACTAGGGCATCGAGCCTCCACAAAACCAAGGGTCTCTTCTCTTATTGATGCCCAACCAAGGCCATCCTCTGCTACGTATGCAGCTAGAGCCATGAGTCCTTCTATGTGTACTCTTTGACTGGTGGTTTAGTCCCTGGGAGTTCTTGGGGGTCTGGTAGGTTGATATTGTTGTTCTTCCTATGAGGTTGCTAATCCAGTCTGCTCCTTCAGTCCTTTTTCTAACTCGTCCATTGGAGACTCTGTGCTCTGTCCAATGGTTGGCTGTGAGCATCTACCTCTGTATTTGTCAGGCTCTGGCAGAACCTCTCAGGAGACAGCTATATCATGCTCCTGTTAGCATGCACTTCTTAGCATCCACAATAGTATCTGCATTTAGTAACTGTATATGGAATTTTTTTAATGGCTGAGTAATATTCAATTGTATAAATGTACCACATTTCTTTATTCATTCATGTGTGAAGGGGAATCTGGGTCATTTCCAATTCCCAATATCATAAATAGAGAATCAGTGAACATGTTTAAACATGCTTTTCTCTAGCAAGATAAAACATCCTTTGTGCATATGCCAAAGAGTGGTATAGCTATGTCTTGAGATAGATTGATTCAATTGTTTACAGTGCAACAACAGAGGATTAGATAAGTAATGTCACATGCATTATTGTCACAATCTTGAGCTTCACTGGATGGGCCTCTAAGACTCCAAGCCAGTCAATCCACAGTCAATCACATAGAAGACAGCATTGGATCTAACACAGACAAAAGAAAATAGTAATTAATTTTGCTATACTTCTTGAGAAAAACCAAGAAAATGTACTGTCTTCAAGAAAGAAATCTATATTATGAGAAGGAAATAAGCACAATGGTTTGGATTTTTGAAAAGTTTTTTACTTCTCTAATTTTATTTTCAGTTAACAAAATGCATTTTATATTTTAACTATGTTGCAACATTTTAAATACAAATCCAACAAGTTTCTGACCTATAAACTAGATATAGAATTTTAAATTAATGCTTACTTCTAGGTTGATTGTATTCACCTTTTTTTTTTTTTCTAGGTAAAGGCTCAATTCACCCGTGATTGGTTTTTATTTTATATCTGGATGAAAATTTCTTAGTCTATAATTTTCACATGACTGTTATAGCATAATATTTGTGTAGATGTTTTAAAATATTGAGAAAGATCTCTATCGGGAAATTTAAAAATTCAGACAATTTTCAAAATGAGCTTAATTTCAAAAGATCTAAATACTAAACATAAATAACTGTATTTAAGGATTAGTCTAGGATTTTCTCTAAAGGATTTTTATGCAAGTATTTTGTTTTCCTTTTTACCATGAAAGAGTAGGTTTAGACATTGAAAATGAAATAAATGAGTTACCAAAGTTACCCAGTTGTCATGTCTACATAGAGAAAGGTGACTGCTAATCATTAGTGCAATGTGGATGGTATTTATAGGAAAGTTATGATTTTCTTTCCAACAGTATTTATTCTTAACATTGTTCTATTTATTTAGTTGCCATTGGATGGAAGGTCAAATACTCATGACAGTGAATCATTTACAGTTATTTTTTTATGCCATTTTGTACTCCTCAAATACTCATTGGAAAAGATCTGCTTGGTTCAATGATGATGTTATGATTATTCTCAATAAATTTCACTAAGGAAATAAAACTTCTATGCATGACAATGTGGGGAACAATGTTGTTTTGACAATGTGTTATATACATTCTCTATTCCCCTTAACTACAGAAGTGCCATGAACTCTGAGAAGATGCTAAATAGACATGATTAATTGGATGTCAAAGTATCTATGCTGTCATTCATGTTGTACCATCCGCTTAAAATTCTCTTCTAATTCTAGTTAGCTTAGAAAATGTCTAATTAACTTTTGACACCCAGATACTATTATTAATTTTCTGTCAGATAAAAATGACCGCTCATTCTTTCATCCCCATTTAATTACACATGTCTGTACTGAAGAGAATGTTTTGTGCCGACAAAGGCCATTTCCTTCACAGCAGCAGGTACAGCATGGTTATTGGCAATGTACATTGCTGTGAGTAGGTAGATAAGTCACACAAAACATCCTCCTCTTTTCACTGTTCTCATGAGTCAGGGATAGACATTTCCTAACTGAGTATGTTTTAAATGCTCAAAGATAATTAATGGTGGTTTTAAAATGACATGTACTTGGCTCAATTCAAAACAAATACTGATTTTAAGTAGTTTGTCCTTAAAATACATCTGCAGAGATGCTTAAATTTAATAATAAAGAGATTATAGACAAGTAAATATACACTATCTATTAAAGACTGTAACCAAAATAATTTCCAAACGTGGTAGAAAAAAATGATACTTGTCATATCTTCAATTTCAGTATATGTTAAACAGTTTTTAAAAATATTTGAAGCAGTATAGATTATGGTATTTTAAAAAGTTAATTCTTAATTAGTTATTTATTTACAAACAGCACATGTATTTTATAAATACAAATGAAAATACACACATATACAAATTAAAAAAGATATCAGCACATGAAGTGTGGCATGCTCATATTATTATTATTACACAGTATAATGATTATAATAATAGTATAGGGAAAGGATTGAAGGAGTTGAAGGGGATGGCAACCCTATAGGAAGACCAACAGTATCAACTAATCTGAACTCCTGAGAGCTTCCAGAGAGTAAGCCACCAACCAAAGACATACATAGGCTGGTCCATGGCCCCTGGCACCTATGGAGCAGAGGGATGCTTTGTCTGGCCTCAGAGGGAGAGGATGCACCTAACCCTGTAGTGACTTAATGGCCCAAGGAAGGAGTATGCTGGGCAGGGTGGGATGGGGACAGATACATGAGTGAGAAAGGGAGGGAGGATGGGGTGAAGAACCCTGTGAGTGGGGACCTAGATGTGGGGCAACATTTGAAATGTAAATAAAAGAATAATTTAATAAAATATTATAAATGCCACTAAAATATTATTTTAGCAAAGTATATATAAATATAAGCATTTCCTTAATATCTTCTCTAATTTCACTGGAAAATAAATTGTTACTACCTAAAATACACATTTTTTTCTGAAAAAAATACTGCTGAACAAAACCCTCTTTTAGAATTTTTCTTTTCCTGAAATTATGCAACATAATCACATTTTTTACTACTCTACTGGATAAAAATTACTGAAAACTTATTACTTGCAAGGATATATGAAATATATATATTATGTGTAATGTCTAGAAAAAATTTATTTGGGTATTTTAAACAGTTATAATTTTGAATTTTTTGACAAATGATAGAACACTAAAAACACTCAACAAACAACTGCTGCTTCATACATATTCTTTAACTTTTATTAAATTAGAGGTGAAAATAGGTTTCATGTGGCCATCATCAAGATAAAGTTTTTACACATGAGAACCTGAACTTACGTTGCATCATCTCTGCAATTCTTAAGACCACTTGTTTCAGAACAGAAAGCCATTGGGAACTGAATTTCTAAAAACACCAGTGAATATCATTTCCATATATCATCATGCTTTAAACCTACTTTAATTTCAGTTGAGCCAGGCTTATGTGAACATCACAGGTGGGTATTACTGTAAAGTATGCATTCATTGTTTTTTTTTCCCATACCATAGGTTATTTGGGAATGACTGGGTCAATAGTTATAGCAACTTGAAGTGAGTGAAGACTCTGCTTTGCTCTCACAATTCAAATTCTAGTTGTAGGATGAATTTAAATTTAATCTAGTCAGTATGTCTGTGTTTCTATGTGATTTTCTAACTATCATCTTTCTCTATGTTACCCTTTAATCATTCTTGTAGAAAATAAAAGAGCTCTAGGTTTAAAAGCGTTTTATTTGGATAAGCAATATATAGTGAAGTTAGACCAGCTGCTTTCCTGAATTTATAATGTAATTGTTTTTTACCCATAAGGCCTTATACATTCTACTTGCCTTCCATTGTCTCAGATTGTGCCATAAAGCCATCTGAGAGTAACTACTTGCTTTGAATCTAGTTTTTGAACAGATCAGCATCAAACTAGAAGTTTTTGCTTGTTTTTAGTATTTGTAGTTTATTTACTTACTTTTTCTTCTTCCATATATCACATTCTGACCTCACTTTCCTCTTCCTCTTCTCCCAGCTCCTCCCTCAACCTCCCCTCTTCCCCAAATAAACTCCTTCCTTTCCCTTCTGAATAAAGCATGCATTTTATTAGGAGTATGGATCAAACATAGCACAAAAATTATTATAAGTCTACATATCAAGACTGAATAATGCAACCTAGAAGGAGGAAAAGGGTTTCCAAAGTTCTGCCTGAATATATGCTTTCACTCCAGGAAAGGGCACCAGATCTCATTATAGGTGGTTGTGACTCACCATGTGATTGCTGGGAATTGAACTCAGGACCTCTGGAAGAGCAGTCAGTGCTCTTAACCACTGAGCAATCTCTTCTGCCCCAGCACACAATATTTTTAAAAATCAAAGTTTACCTTCAACTTTTCATAAGATTTTTCGATTAGGGTTTCTCTGTACAGCCCTGACTATCCTGGAACTCTTTCTCTAGACCAGGCTGGCCTAAAACTCAGAAATCTGCCTACCTCCACCTCCCAAGTGCTGGGATAAAGGTGTGTGCTACCATAGCCTGGAAACCATATTTCAATACCAGATGCACAGGATAGACAAGACCTATAGACCTCAGAGCAGAAGCTACTATTGTTACTCTGGTAAATGGGCATAGTATTAAACTTACTTGTAACAACTAACTCATCAGTATACCTTGAAATTAATATATCTTTTAACCTTCATCAGAGACACTTCTTTTCAGTTGATGGCAATTAATGTAGAGATTTAGAATTAACTGCTCTACATGCAGAGAATAAGGGACTCCAGCTTGCTCAATTTTAAGTGAGACATTTATATCACCAAACCTCCTCCTAAGCCTCAGGGAACATTGCAGAAAAACAGTCAGAGTCATAAAGACTGTAAGAGTCAAAAGTGGTGAATGGCTATAACTAAACAATGTTGTTGTTGGTTTGTTTTGTTTTGTTTTCTTGATAAATAAAGATGTTGCACAACTGAATTTACAGATGTTGTACCATCATGCAGGAAAACTGTACAACATCAAAACAGACAAAATACAGCATGAAGCGTGTAGGTGATCATGATGTTCTACTATTAACTGAAGAGCTATTGGTAATTGATAGCTTTCCTTAAAGGAGTGAATCTGGTAAGTTAGGGATGTCCCTAAGGATTGCCCCAAACACAATAGAAACTGAACAGTACAAATTGGACTTGATGTGTTTGAAAATATGAAGACAACAATTGGTGGTATTAGAATAGATCGGGAAAGAGTTGAGGGAGACTGATGATTGTGATCAAAGTGCAATAGAAAATTTCAACATATACATGTTTATGTGCATGTGTGTGCATGTGAGTGTACATGTATGTGCATGTGTATGGTCATGTGTGTACATGTGTGTACACTTGTGTGTGTGTGCATACATATGTGCATGTATATGTGCATGTGTGTGAATGTCTATGTGACTGTGTGTATGTGCATGTATGTGTTCATGTGTACATACATGGATATGAATGTGTGTGTGCATGCATGTGAGTGCATGTGTGTGATTGTGAGCTCAATGTGTGCATGTATGTGAGTACGTATGTGTGTATGCTTTTGTAATAATGCATGTGTGTTTGCAGATGTGTGAATGTGTGTGTGCATGTGTGTGAATGTATGTGCATGTGTGTCTGTGTACATGTGTGTGTGCAGGCATGTGCCTTTGTGTATATGTTTGTATGTACATGTGTGCATGTGTATGTGCACATGTATGTGCATATGTGGGAATGTGTGTGTGCATGGGTAATAAGTGCACTTGTGTGCATGTGTGTGTTCATGCATATGTGCATGTGGGTGAATGTATGTATACATGTGTGTGAGTACAAGTGTGTGAGTACATGTGAATGAGTGCATGTGAATGCTCATGTGTGGAAATGTATATGTGCATGTGTATGAGTTTATGTGTGTATATATGTGTGCATGTGTGTGCATATATATGTACATGCATATTTGTGCATGTGAATAGGTGGATGTATGCGCATGTGTTTGAACATGTGTGGGCATGTTTGTATGTGCATGTTTGTGTATATATGTGTGTGCATGTGTATATGTGTACATGTTTGTGCTTGTGTGTATATGTATGTGCACATGTGTGTGAATGTGCACATGTATGTGTGAGTGCATCTGTGTGCATGTCTATGTACATGTGTGTGCACATATGTGAATTTGTGTGCATGCGTGTATGTGTATTTTCTAAGATTTTATGCTTCCATTCATTCAGTTGGTTTGT
The DNA here is from genome assembly GCA_019843815.1 of Montemys delectorum. Taxonomy (NCBI): domain Eukaryota; kingdom Metazoa; phylum Chordata; class Mammalia; order Rodentia; family Muridae; genus Montemys; species Montemys delectorum. The sequence continues at coordinate 13,808 of JADRCD010218609.1, forward strand.
CATATCTTACTATCTTATATCAACATCTCCTGCATCAACATCTTTGATATCAACATGTCTTGAAGAAAAGTGGCTTCTTTCATGGTACATGTTAGATTCCTGACCCTGACCACACATTTCTTGTAACTGACATGTTAATTCTGAATTTTTTTACATATCAATTTTCTTTTTTATATAATATATGCCCACTTTCTTTTATTTTTATTTGAAATTTGAAACACTACTTCAGAGTAACTTTTAATACTCTTCTTATGTTTACTAATATGTCAGTAAAGTATGTCTGGAAAAGAAAAGCTCATTACACAACATTTATTTAATGCCTTTTGTAAACTAATTATTTCTCAGATGCTCAAAAATCTATGTATAGACATTCCTATAGTTTTAATTGCAAAAGTATATGGATCAAAGTTACTAACACAAAATAAGAACAAGAAAAGTTTACTTTTTTCACTCTACAGGTGCCGTTTCTTCATACCAGTGTTTCATAGTTTTATTATTATTTAATTTGTTTGAACTGACTATCTCTGTCTCTTCAGCCCTCCAATTACAGCTGCTTCAATTTAAAATGAAATAACTGGGAGGGACACTCAAGTAACATTTTCATCGCTTACATTCTTTGTTTAGTGTTTTCCTTGGTTATTGAAACAATTCTTATCTTTTTTCACATTTCTAATAAACTCATAGTTGCTAATATCAGTATGCTTGTGACCCAGTAGATTTTCTTGCTAACATTATCCTTATCATTTATTACAAAATAAATTAAATTTTATATTTCTTAAGTGTGTATGTGTGTGTGTCTGTGTGTGTGTGTGTTTGTGTGTGTATATATGTGCATGCCCACAGATACCATAGTGAATTACTGAATGCTGGAAAACAAGTTGTAGGCCTTGATTTTCCCCTTTTACCATGTGAGACTGAGGAGATCAGGCTTGGCCTCAAGTGGTTGAGCCATTTCAAATCTCAAACTTGTTACTTTGTAATTTGTTTATATTCAGCCACTGGTATTTTTATTTTTGCATTGTTTTGTTTATTGTTTCATCAAATACCAAGTGTTTAAGTTTATTAGTATTGATGACTTCCTTGCTCTCTGTCTACTTTTTCTTGTAGAGACCAGAAGTTAGCAGCTGTAGTTAGTATATCCCTGATATTGAAAATTTTTAAATGCAGCTAGGTTTGCCTTCCATCCACATGGTATAAAATGCTGCTATGGAAATTAGGAACATTTTTTATTGAATATTGTTGTTATTTATTTTATTATCACCAAGTAGACCATGAAATGTCTTCTTAAGTAACAGCTTATAGGTAATTTAGATTGGCAGGTGGGTAGATGATAGGAGGAGAGGCAACTCTAAGTTAAGATATGCTAAGTCCCACTAAGAACAGATGATATTAGAGAATAGAAATTAATTTTATGGCAATCATTTTATGAGCATCTGTTGAATGGATAAGATAACAAGATTACAAATCAATAGTCTAGTTAAAAGACAAAGTGTCTTTCAGATCTAATTATCTAATTGTTATTTAATGCATATCAACAACACAACAGTTGCTCTAACCACTTTCAGTTGTAGATCCAAGCAGAAGAAACCATAAAGGAAGAACGTACTAATATTTATACTACATGTTAAAAATAAGTATAGATTCCAGATAGCACTCTGAGATTCCATAACTGCCCAATATTACACTTGCAAGAAGCTCATTTGTATAGATTTTTCAAGTAATGGACTTATTCTGCTTTGGCAACTTTCATTTGACCTACAGTATCTAATGGCTTTTGCAGCTGCTATTTTAAAATAGGGTCCTTGTAAGGAAACAATGGCAGGATCATTATGGACTCCAAAAAGAAAAACAATAATTTCAAATATGAACAAAATATAGCATTTAGTCTTATTAACAATTATTATGGTTAATCTGCATACTAGATGAAATAATACACATAAAATCGAATATAATAACAATAGTGCTATAATCCCACTATACACCATACACATATACACACACAAACACATACACAGAGACACACAAACACCATCACTACCACCACCACCACCACCACCAACACTAGAGTGGGAGAAAGAGAGAAACAGAGAAACAGAGACAGACAGAGAAAAAGACAAGCAGAAAGATATATATATAGAGAGAACAAGAAATGGAGAGAAAAAGGGACAAAGAGAAATCCAAATATAGAGACAGACAAAGATAGAGATAAAGACACTTAGAAAAGGGAAGAGATATTAAGAGTAAGAATACACCAACATTAAAAGAGACATTTTGTGACTGCAGAGAGAGCTCAACAGGTAAAGTATATGCCATGCAAATGTGATGACTGAAATTTGAATCCAAAGAAATTATATAAAGCCTGAGAATATGGCTTTCCTGTAAGCTCACAAAGCAGGAGACAGACACAAGGGACTCCCAGTGTTGAATTAACAGGACCTGATTCAATATTTATGATCAAAACAATTAAGACATCAGGAGTCACTGTTTGGCTTCCATATATTCCACATTTGAAAGCATGTTTGTACACCCATGTGTTTGAAATCATATGTGGTCATGCATGCACATGTGTTCCAAAATACATGTCAACCTGCATACTTAGCATGCTCATTACATGTACATGCAGAAAAAGCCATTTTGATATCTAGTTGCTATTAAAATAATTAAGTTATTTCAAAATGAAAATGATGTATCCAAACTCCACATGTTTTCTTATCTGTTTTAAACTGTTTTGTCCAGAAAATTGCCCTTCACCGTGGCAACATTAGTAACCCTACAAATCAAAGTATTGTTTGCTTGCCTCTACTTCTGATTATAGAATTTTATTTTTCTTTCTCTATGTTTTTAAATAAGTTTATTTCAAATAATTATTTTTCAGAGAAATGGACTAAGCCACATATTTTTTCATGTTTTCCCATAGTGCCACAGAGTGCTGATCTCATTGAAAACAAGAAGCAGGCATATCATAAAACAATTTTTAATTAATTAATTAAGTTGGCATCTTGTAAATGATTTATTGATTTTCTGATAATATGCATGAAAAGCATTTTACAATGTGCCCAATTATGATTGCAATATGCTCAAAGATTGCTGGAAAACTAAAGAATTTTCTTTCATTTACAATGTATGGAGTGTACTATCTCCTTAAAATGTCAAATATCTGTGTTATTATCTAAAAAAGGATCCTTGCCATTTAATGTCTAGTTCTAATAACTCAGTATAAAGGTAACTTCATTTTCACATTCCAGAGAATGTGTGATAGTAAAATGGACTTTCTTCTTGATGCTTTCTCTATGTCTAACTTTCTACTTGCTCAAGTTTGACACATAGGCACCTCTTTATAATATATATATTTTCCATTGTAAGCTAAAGGAAGTTTTCTCTATGCTGACATTCTTTCTTTCTAAATTTGTATAGTAGCATGATATGCACATCAGAATTTCTGTGCAGAAGCACTACAAAAATAAAGTGTATTCAACAATTCCCTTTCATATACGCTGTCATTATTACTTCTTCAACATTCTTTTCCTCCCTCATAACAATCTATTTTTCTCTTTACTATTTGTTTTTCTTCTATCTGCTTGCTGACTTCCCACTCTCTTGGCCTTTCCTTTTTTTAATTCTTTTCACAGCTGTGCTTTCAAATACAATTTAGTGAAGATCATGCTGTGAAAGAAAGATGTTACAATGCCAATTTATGTGGATTCTGCCCTTGAAGCTCTCACTGCCTGCTAAGACAGATGGCACACCTATGAATTAAATATAATACATATTACCACTGATAAATGCCATGAGAAAATCATTAATATGCCTTTCTAAAGGCAGATCCAGTGGCACATCTGAGTAATCCAAACTACTCTAGAGTAATGCAAGGCCTGCTTGGTTACAGAGTGAGTTCAATGTCAATGAGGACCTTAGTAAAATATCTCCTGAAAAGAATTCTAAGTGGGAATTCTGGCTATAGATCAATGTTAGAATGCTTGTCTAGAATACATGAGGTCTTATGTTTGCTACCCATGACTAAATACATAAATTAATGAGTCCTTCTATATGCAAACTACCCTTTTGCAATCTTTATAATCATAATTTCCACAATACCTATTCATAAAGGTGTAGTTTTTATGTATTTTTACAAATAATTCCATTTACTAGAGAAATTGCTTATGTTACTAAGATAAATAAAGCTATGGAAAGATAAAAGGTGAAGATTTGATATACCCACTTAATCTCTAAACACTGGCATCTGTATCCAGGAAGATTTCATTTAGAAGGAAAAATCCCGAATGAGAGGTTGTTGCAAAAGTGTTGCAGAAGATAATGTACTGCTAAGTCAAACCACATTGTTGCGAAAGAGTAGATATTAGAGCTGAATTGCATGATACCAAAGAAACAATTATTTCCCTATCTCCTTACACAGTTCCTGCTATCCAAAGACAAAACTCTACAAAACGAAGCAGTGCAATGGCTTGGCTAAAGAGACTGCTACATCCAGGCCCAACGAGTACAGCATGAACAATGTCTATTTTATGGCTTTTTAATTATCTCTGCTGTACTTGGTCCCCTTGATCAAAGTAAAGTCATCTTGTCCAAACATTCATACTTTATCTTTTTAAAAATTAATTAACTATTTTATTTATTTACATCCCAAATGTTGCCTCCTCCTGCCCCATCCCAGCGTTTTCCAAATCATTGCATGTCCCTTGGGCTCTGATAGGTTGCTCTCCAACCACCAGGCTTCCCTTTTCTCTAGGGTATCAAGTCTCTAGAGGACTAGGCACATCCACTCCCATTGGGGCTGGACAAGGCAGTCAGAATTCTTTTTTTAAAGAATAGGTGCTATATCCACTGTGGCCCAAGTCTCCTGGATCATCTGTACATGGGTTTCTAGCTTAAGAAAAAGTAGATCAGATTGTATGAGAAACAAAAGAAGTGGTTGCACCAGAAGAACTGAGAAACCAATGTAGTTCATAGGACCTGTGCTATGCAAAATAAGTCTGTGTCAGAGGGAGGAGGGCAAAAGGCAAAAGCAGCATGTATGGCTTGGTTCTATTGGACACTTGCATCAGTGAGAACAGCAAAATTAAAGTGACATGTATCAGTAGACATATGGTAGATTCTTTTACCTTAAAATCAAGTTTAACTTGCATTTCTACTGCTTGCAAATGATGAGAATAGAATTCTATATGCTTATAAAAGTTTCGAGACAGTTGAGGTTTGGTGGTACCGGAGGCAGATTTAGGTGGATCACTAGACATTCCCCTCACACACTGTTCCAAAATTATAGATTCCTCTCCTCACATTGATGACTGAATTGGCCACCCTCTACTATACATATGCTGCTGGAGCAATTAGTCCCACTATGTGTACTCTTTGGTTGGTGGTTTAGTCCCTAGGAACTCTGAGGGTACTAATTAGTTCTTATTGTTGTTTGTCCTAAGGAGCTGCAAACCCTTCAGCTACTTGGGTCCTTTCTCTAACTCTTTCATTGGGGACCCTACACTCAGTTCAATGGATTGCTGTGAGCCTCTACTTCTGTATTAGTCAGGTACTGTCAAGCTTCTCAAGAGACAGCTATATCAGGGCTAATCAGCCCTGAGTTTGATTATTTCCTGCCTTTGACTCCTCTTGGGTGAATTTGCTTCTTTTTGTTCTAGAACTTTCAGATGTGCTGTCAAATTTCTGGTGTATGCTCTCTCCAATTTCATTTTGGAGTCACTTAAAGTTATTAGTTTTCCTCTTAGTGAAACTGTCCCACAGTTTCATGAATTGGGTTCTCTCTCGACTTAAGGGAGAAGAAAGACCTGAAACACAAGAGTTTGAGAACAAAAAGAACATGAAGCCAAGTTGTGTTCCAATCAAAGCTTCGACTTTACTTTTGGGGGTTCGGGATTTATATATACACGGGGAAAGCAAAGACTGGATCTCTAGGTTACAGTGACATTTTCATCACATAAACAATTTGGGAGGAGTCAGGAAAGAGTCAGGAAAACTGGGCTGCCGGGCATGAGTTCTTGAGGGCAGTTGTCCTGCAGGTCTCAGCTCTGGGGAGAGGTTGGAGGTGTGGCCCACAGCAGGGGAGGAGGTCAGTAACAGATGACTTCAGGTAGCAGATGTGCCAGCCAGCAGGCACGCCTTTCTCTGGAATCCTCGAAGGCAGAACTCAGAGCAGTGGGCCTTTGTCTTGGCACAGTAGGCATGAGCTGAGTCTCTGGTTGCAAGCTCTGATGTCTTGGAGCTGAGGCAGGAAATGGAGGGACCCGACACTTAGGACTTCTTTCATTGTGTCCCATAAGTTTGGGTATGTTGTAGCATCATTTTCATTAAACTCTACAAAATCTTTAATTTCTTTATTTCTTCCTTGACCAAGTTATCATTGAATAGAGTGTTGTTATGCTTCCACATGTACGTGGGCATTCTATTGTTTATGTTGTTATTGAGGAGCAACATTAGTTCATGGTGATCTGATAGGATGCAAGGAATTACTTCAATCATCTTGCATATGTTGAGGCCTGATGTGACCAATTATATGGTCAATTTTGGAGAAGGTACCATGAGGTGCTGAGAAGGAGTTATATCCTTTTGTTTTAGGATAAAAAATTCTATAGATATCTGTTAAATCCATCTGTTTCATAACTTCTGTTAGTCTCACTGTGCCTTTGTTTAGTTTCTGTTTCCATGATCTGTCCATTTCAGAGCGTGGAGTATTGAAATCTCCCATTATTATTGTGTGCAGTGCAATTTGTGCTTTGACCTTTAGTAATGTTTCTTTTATGAATGCAGATGCCCTTGCATTCATGGCAGAGAGGTTCAGAATTGAAAGTTCATCTTGGGCCGGACAGAAGTGGCACATGCCTTTAATCCCAACACTTGGGAGGCAGAGGCAGGTGGATTTCTGAGTTCGAAGCCACCCTGGTCTCAGAGTGAGTTCCATGACAGCCAGAGTTATACAGAAAAACCCTGTCTCGAAAAACCAAAAAAAAAAAAAAAAAAAAAAAAAAAAAAAAAAAAAAAAAAAAGAAAGAAAGAAAGTTCATCTTGGTAGATCATACCTTTTATGAGTATTAAGTGCCCCTATTTATCTTTTTTGATCACTTTAGGCTGAAAGTGGATTTTATTAGATATTAGAATGGCTACTACAGCTCTTTTCTTGGGACCATTGGCTTGGAAATTTGTTTTCCATCCTTTTATTCTGAGGTAATGTCTATCTTTGTCACTGAGGTAGGTTTCCTGTATGTAACAAAATATTGGGTCCCGTTTATGTAACCAATCTGATAGTCTATGTCTTTTTATTGTGGAATTGAGTCCATTGATATTAATAGATATCAAGGAAAAGTAATTGCTGCTTCCTGTTAATTTTTGTTGTTAGTGTTGGAATTCTGTTCATGTGGCTATCTTCTTTTAGTTTTGTTGGATGATTATATTTTTGCTTTTTCAGGGATGTAGTTTCCCTCCTTGTGTTGGAGTTTTCCATTTATTACCCTTTGGAGAAGTGGATTTGTAGAAATATATTGTGTGAAATTGGTTTTGTCATGGAACACCTTGGTTCTCTGTCTATGGTAATTGAGAGTTTTGCTGGGTATAGTGGCCTTGGCTGGCATTTGTGTTCTCTTAGGGTCTATATGACATCAGCCAGGGATTTTCTGGCTTTCATAGTTTCTGGCGAGAAATCTGGTGTAATTCTGATAGGCCTGCCTTTACATGTTACTTGACATTTTTTCCTCACTGCTTTTAGTATTTTTTCTTTGTTTTGTGTATTTGGTGTTTTGACTATTATGTGGCGGGAGTAATTTCTTTTCTGGTCCAGTCTACTTGGAGTTCTATAGGTTTCTTGTATGTTCGTGGGCATCTCTTTCTTGTTGGAAGATTACATTTTTGCTTTTTCAGGGATGTAGTTCCCCTCCTTGTGTTGGGGCTTTCTATTTAATACCCTTTGAAGGGCTGGATTTCTGGAAACATATTGTGTGAATTTGGTTTTGTCATGGGATACTTTGGTTTCTCCATCTATGGTGATTGAGAGTTTTGCTGGGTATCTCTTTCTTTAGGTTCAGGAAATTTTCTTCTATAATTTTTGTTGAAAATATTTACTGGCCCTTTAAGTTGGAGGTGTTCACTTTCTTCTTTACCTATTATCCTTTGGTTTGGTGTTCTCATTGTGTCTTGGATTTCCTGCATGTTTTGGGTTAGGAACTTTTTGCATTTTGTGTTTTCTTTGACTGTTGCATCAATGTTTTCTATGGTATCTTCTTCACCTGAGATTCTCTCTTATATCTCTTGTATTCTGTTGGTGATGCTTGCATCTGTTTCCTGACTTCTTTCCTAAGATTTCTAACTCCAGAGTCATCTCTCTTTGTGACTTCTTAACTGCTTCTACTTCCATTTTTAGGTCTTGGATGGTTTTGTTCAATTCCTTCTCCTGTTTGTTTGTGCTTTCCTGTAATTCCTTAAGGGATTTTTTGTGTTTCCTATTTAAGAGCTTCTACTTGTTTACTAGTGATCTCCTGTAATTCTTTAAGGGATTTTTGTGTTTCCTCTTTAAGGGCTTATACCTCTTTACCTTTGTTCTCATGTATTTCCTTAAGGGAGTTATTCATGTCCTTCTTAAATTCCTCTATTACCACCATGAGATATGATTTTAGATTCAAATCTTGCTTTTCCAGTGTTTTGGGATATCCAGGACTTGCTGTGGTGGGAGTACTAGGTTCTGATGAAGCCAAATAGTCTTGGTTTCTGTTGGTAAGATTCTTGTGTTTGCCTTTCACCATCTGTTGATCTCTGGTATTAGATGTTCTTACTGTCTCTGGCTGGAGCTTGTTCCTCCTGCGGGTCTGTAAGCCTGTGTCAGCACTTTTGGGAGGTCAACTCTCCCCTGGGTAAACTCAGGTGCAAATTGCTATGGATGATAGTCCCTCCTGAGTCTTGGGGTCAGAGCACATCCTAGAGACAGGATCTCTACTTTTTGGAAAGGTGCAGAGAGGGCTGTGGATCTGTTGTCCCTCCTAGATGTGGTCTGAGGTAGAAAGGATCCTGACCTGGCTGCCCTGCCACTTGTGAGGCCTGTGCCTCCCAGCTGGTCTCACCTTAGAAAGTCACTGGAGAGAAAATGGTAGCTCTCACCCGAGTTCCTAGGTTAGAGCACTCCCTGGAGGCAACCTCTCTGCTTGCAGGGAATGGACAGAGAGGGCTATCACTCCTAGGTGTAGATGGAGGTAGAGAGGATCCTGTTCTGGCTGCCCTGTCACTTGTGAGGCCTGTGCCTCCTGGCTGGTCCTGCCTTAGAAAGTCACTGGAGAGAAAATGGCAGATCTCACCTGAGTCCCTGGATTAGAGCACTCCCTGGAGGCAAGCACTCTGCTTGCAGGGAAGGGGCAGAGAGGGCTGTGGACCAGCCTCTGTCACTCCTAGATGTAGAAGAAGGTAGAGAGAATCCTGTCCCAGCTCCCCTGCCACTTGTGGGGCCTGTCCTTCTCAAGTTCTTAAATGTTCTGAGATGAGGCTCTCATACTTGATTTTTCTGGTACAGTGTAAGTTGCAAGTAACAGAATCAGGAGACTGGAAACATACAGGAGGAGAAGACTGTGAACCTGAAATTAAAATGATGTGTGTCCAAGCCTAACACTTCAAACAACTCGCAGAAATGGAAATATTAAGGGGTAACTTTTTCTATGGTGGCCTCAGAGGGCTTGGCCTATTGACAACTTTGCTGGGCTTCTTTTCTCTAAAATTGGCAAAGGGTGCATGCCTGATCTCTGAGCCATTGAGGTTATAGGCACATGTTATATAGCTAACAAGTAGCTAATAGAATCCTAGCTCTACCTCTGTCATTACTTGTATAATTAAATTTTATATCCTGCAAAAATACCACAAACATAACTCAAAACACTCAAATTAGTGACTGCATTTTAATGTGGATATCTTGTACATAATATTTCCTAAGATCCCCATGATTTCCATGTAGGTAAAAAAGACACAGAAATGCAGTTACTCATCCTAAAGCACCCTGAAGGCTAAATGTTGCTAGACACCTCTGAGAAAAATCACTTGAAATGTCTTCCTCTCAATTTATAAAGAATTCCATATTTAAATCTTTACATTTCACAATTTCCTCCCTACACAGGTGAATAGAGTTGGGACATATTAATATATCATATTAAAATAGAACTTACAAGAGTGTATATTTTAAATTTTTGCTAAAGCAAATACACCTGCACAATCAAACATGCTCACATGCTTCAAACACTGAGTCAAGCAGGTGTTGAGGAGAAAACAGGAAAAAATAACTTCTAAAATAAACAAAATGCATATTTTCACATTTTGACATCCTGTGTATATCCTCGATAAAGTTATATTATCTCATATACTGTTCAGAAATGTTTTTTCGAAGAAGGTAAAGGAAATAATAGAATTGAGATCTATTGAAAATGCCAAAATGATAAATAGCTTAACCATTTGTTTTAAGAACAAGTACAGAAAGAGAAAGAGGATTTACCAAGTGTTTATTTACTGGAGAAAGAAAAAAATCCAGGAGCGAATAAAATATAAAAGTGGTATGAACCTGTTAAAAGAAAATGTGTGGGCCCAAAGAGAAATAGCTACCACTGCTTGTCAGTCTTTGTTTAATTTTTAGGAATGTACATGCCAGAAGCAGATTTAGTTAAAGTAAAGCTGCCTCTCAGATAAAGCACTGAGTGTTTACAAAACAAAAAGGAGAGCACTCAATATTTCTACCAAGCAATGGATATTTTTTTAGCACAGCAGTATCCTATATATTTAAATCAAACATTATTGCTCTGAATTTTAAATGCAGCTTTGTGTTCATTATCATATTTGCTAAATATATCAGTTTTCAAGTGGTAGATTGTAAAGATATCAGGAAACACTAAAAATGATATTTTTCAGTTTGAGTAAGTATCTTGCAATTTTATTTTTGAGATTATAACTAGAATATTTTTCCATTCCTTTTCTTCCTGCAGACTATCCCATGCACAAATTCATACTCTCTCACTGCCTTTCAAAGTAATACCTCCTTTTTCACTAGTTGTAATTACATATATATATGTCTCTGTATATGTGAATAATACTTAAAAATAACCTATTAAGTCTATATTGAAATTTCTCTTAGCAAAATACTGAGATGACCATAGAAAATTACAACCATTGAAAATGTCACATTGTGGGCAGTAGTATCAAAGGATACATTTCCAAAACACTCTGGACCCTAAGTCATAGTGAACATTGCTGAAGAGGAAATAGACTGATTCTAAGAGCTAGATAATCAATTGGTTTATTGCAAGGTTGTGTCTCCTAGGAACATCAGAAGTTACACCCATTAAATCTCAACAACATGGCTACCTAAATGTGAGCTGACCAAGAATCATAAAAAATGTGGAAGAGACATAGGTCAAAGGCCTCAATCCTACATAAAGATCTGTAAGCAATTAATAAAGCTTGGGAGCAGCAGAGGTGACCATCTCTTAAGAAAGAGAACCTGTAGGTTACCCAATGCCAAGTGTGTCATCTCTGAAAGCATACACATAAGCAACAGAAAGGAGCTTTTAAATATCTTGAAATAGCAGTTTACCACCTGCATTCTCAAAGGCTCTCTGTCTCTTCTTTCTTATTTTCTGGAACTAAATTATTTTAAGTGTGTGTGTGTGTGTGTGTGTGTGTGTGTAATTTTATTCATGAGGATTATTTTCATTTTTCTTTAAGTTAGTGGATTTTACTAATCTTTTTCCTACACACAATGCAAAACAAAAGTGGTATAGGTTTGGGTCATGACCTACTTTTGAAACAATTACCCATTTTCTTGATGAAAAACATATCTGAATCTCTTCAGTAGGTGCTACAGAAATTTGTGATGCAAGAAAGGAAACTAAGTACGGCCATGCAGTTATGACTATGTCGAATGCTAACTTACAAGTTTATAATGTGAACTGAGAGTTTTGAGTACACAGCATTATAAATAAAGGACCTGATGTTTTTACACATACACATGAGTGGACTTCCAAATATATCTACCTACAGAAAAAAATATGCAAAAATATTTTAAACAGTTATTCTATATTTGATTTTACTTTTTATATATTTGCACATTTTTCTACAAAGAGAAGAACAGTAATGAATTTTAAAGATTCAATTGTAGCATAATGGATAAAGAAAAGATTCCTAATAATTGAGAATACTTATAGAAATAATTAGAAAACTAGAATCTCAACAACTATGTTCTAAATATAAGCTGTAAGCTCCTCTATATGAAAGATGTGAAAAGTTGATATATCTGAACATAATATTTTAAAATCAAAGAAATTAGAAGATATAGTAACAGATACTTTAAGGAAGATAATTGTAATGAAAATTGATATTGATAATAAAAATTATAATATCATTGATTATGATTTTTCTTTTAATTTTATTAATATAGGACCTTATATAGCCCTGAGTAGACCTAAACATATAAATTTCTTGTCTTGAACAGTGCTGTGGTAGGCATGGCTTGGAATCATCTTATAGTCATAGGCTTTCTGCAAATATTAGCAGCCAAAAGTTTAGTATGTAATAAACACAAATATACATAAGAAGTGAAGACTTAGAAAATTGTGTAAAGTCCTTTAAAGCAGTAAGTCCCAGAGTGTCTGAAATCTGCACACCAATTTTACCTTGTATATTTGCAATCAACTTTGAAATTTCTAGCTTTAGTCTTCTGATTTCAGCATTAATAAAAAAATCTTTCATTCTACAAGTTAATACATAAATTCTAGTGGCTGATTCTGATTGTCCTTTTCTATGCTGCTCCGAAACATATGATTCTTCTCTGTGGTTAGTACATCACTTGTTTTATAAAAGCTTGTGGATTCTCCAATGAAAATCTACTTCTTTTTACCCATATCTTTTCACATAGACTTTATGATTTCCTTCTAAGTATTACCCAACTATTTAGGATCAAGTTTATAATTCATAATGAAAGACATCATTGAATTTATCAATATTCCTTTAAGTGTATCTTAAATTCATATTTTGATAACAATTTCTACATATACTTCTTAATGTATTTCTACACATATTCTGTTGAATTCCTGAAGATGTAGTATCTCCAAATTCTTGGCTTCAGTTTATTTATGACATTATTATGAAGGTTATTACTTGAATCATCTTTGAAATTTTCATATTTAAGAAGCTATGTATTCTGCTATTTTTAGGTCAGCTTGACACCAATTAGAGTCATTTAGGAAGAGGGATTCTCATGTGGAAAAATGCCCTAAATCAAATTGGCCTGTTGAAAACTTGCAGGATATTTTCTTAATTAATGATTAATATACAGGGTCCAGCCACTCTGGGCAGTGCTATCCTTGGCTAGTGGTCCTGAATTCTCTGAAAGGGGAATTTAAGAAAGCTTCATAGTAAGCAGTGTTTCTCCATGGTCTACACTTGAGTTCTTGCTTCCAGATTCATGTTTTTAGTTTTTCCTTGATTAGCTTGGAAAAGGGTGTAAGCTGAGAAACCCTGCTCCTTCCAAAACTGGTTTTGCCTGAGGTTATTTATAAGTGCAATAGAAAACCTAACTCAGAAACTATGCTTCCATCTCATTCATGTAGGACGTAATGAAGGGAAATTCCACCTTGAACTCTCATATTAGTGCTGCATGATTAACCCCTCATCTATAAAATGTATTTGTGTAAGCCAAGCATTGTTATGCTTTTTCTATCTTCAATATTTAGTTTTCTTCATCCTGATATCTCAGGTCTCACAATTTCTTCAAAATCCAGTTTGATTGTTGCTTTTTGTTGTTTCTTTAAGTTCTAAAGCAGGGTGCTAGCATGATAAAGCCCACATAATGTACAATAAAATCTGAACACTCGAGTTTAGATTATGATTAACAGTTCTAAAAGACATTGTAAACAAAATCATAGTTGTATATCTCTTATGTTTTTAAGAGCATATTAAAACCATTGGTCAGGATTGAGCCAGTAAGTTCAGACTCAGATGTTGTGTCCAAATGGAAAATCATTTTCCCTCATGTTTGGTTCTTATTTTATATAAAAAGTCTCCAAGTTTACGTGGTTAAGCACCAGAACTGCTGGGAAATAAGGGTAGTTTAAAAATAGAAATTAATATTTTATCTTCTATGAAAAAAGCCAAAGATAATCCACAAATCTACACAAATCTTGATTAACTATACTGCTCAAGGGCACTATAAATCTTATTCACACAAATGATATAATAGCATCTAATTCCTCAGACTTACTCATGAGTCATTAATTTATACAAAGTCATCTTCAAATATGACACCTGTAAAGGTTTCTTTAAGTTAGAATATCATGATGGTCAGTGAATTTGCTCAGTGGATACTTGGCACCAAGCCTAAAAACTTGAGGAGAAACCCATATGGTGGGAGGAGAGAACTAACTTACACAAATTGTCATTGGACCTCCATATCTTTGTCATGGTACGCAAAATTACACACCACATACCACACACACACACACACACACACACACACACACACACACACACAGTGTTGGTTGAAAACACAACACTTCTTCTATCTCCTTTAAAGCCCTAAGAATGTAATAAAAGATGTGACAGAGAAGGTTTAAGAGCTTGAACATAAGTAGAAGGACTGAAAATGTCATCTTTCGGTAAAACAAAGAAATTATAAAAAAAGCTTATAATCATGTTTATCTGCATTTTACCTCCATACAATTGGCGTTAAAAAATCAGTTATGGATTAGGAAGAAGGTCATGATACCTTCCCATTGATGAACTATTGGCTACTGTTACAGAGCCAATAGTTCTATCCAATCTTTAGTTGGATTTGTGGAGCCCAATCCTACTTGACACATCTACATTGAACCTACACTTGCAAACTGAGGGATAATTGTAGAATAGAGCATTTAGAAATATAGTAAGAGACAGAGCAACAGGGTGTTTTTATAAAATTTCAGAGAGATGTTTTCCTCAAAGTCTCATCGACAGAGACGCCTAAACATTTCTTGAACAAGGAGAACAGCAATAGAAATGCTAATGTAGAAATAGGGAAAGCACAAGAGGACTTCACCCAAGATGAAGAACTGTAGGCCAATAAGAAAAGCTGAGAATAGAAGCAATAGTCTTCTCCAGAAAGGGTCTACCAGTTGGTCCTTCAATACCAATAGTCATTCTGAGAACATACATAGAAATAACATTATACATATTAAATAGATTGTATTTATATATCTGGCATTATACATTCATAGACAAACTATACAACATAAATGAGGTTGCTTGCTTGTTGTTTTAATGAATGGGTGTCTATTTATCTAGTGCCTCAATGCTAATGTTAGGAGGCTAATTAATTTCTTCTCTAAAGGCTTTGATAATGGATGACAATAAAAGGTAAATGAATACATTACATAGCAGGAAACAAAATTCTCTAGATGTTATGCGTTATATGTGAATAACATGTTATAGTATAGGAAACACAAGAAGTGGGGAAAGTGCATGATCACTAAAGGCCAATTCAACAGAAAGTTCTATTAAAAGCACAAGCCATGCTATTGATCAATGAATAAAAAGACTTGACCGAACCACCTGTGCCTGGCTGATGGATGTGTCATTAACTATACTTTGACTTCAATATAATTGTGTTTCTGTATTAGTAGCATCATGATTTTGGCTGTTCCCGTTATTGCATCTGATGATGTAGCAGTTTAGGAATGCAATTATGCATAGTAGTAGCTCCTCTAAAATACTTGTGAAGTTAGGAGCAAAATTAGGAGTTCAGGTCAGACTCAGTCTCATACAACAAACAACAACAAAAAGATGAAAGTAACCAACATCGTCTAACCAAAAATCACCCCATAAAATTATAAAGAAAATTCTTGGAAATTCACAACATTTTCTACTTCTACATGGATAGCCCTTTCAGCCAATATTCAAAGACACTACCATTATTCTTGAGTGTATACTTTCCTTTTGTAATGTAACATTCTCATACTACATTAAAATATATT
The DNA here is from genome assembly GCA_019843815.1 of Montemys delectorum. NCBI lineage: Eukaryota > Metazoa > Chordata > Mammalia > Rodentia > Muridae > Montemys > Montemys delectorum. The sequence goes on from JADRCD010218609.1 coordinate 29,794, forward strand.
AAGTATTAATTTCCAAGAACACACATTTGGAAACAATGTATTTGAAATAGTACCAATAATATGAGAACTTTAATGATAAATACATGGTTTTAATATATTACTATTTTAGTCATATGTTATGTACACTATTATTACATATTATTATGTACATTAGATTTTGTAAGACTAAAATAGTATTTCTGTGTTATGAAATTTCACACTCTGAGAAAAGTTCAACTGGTCATAGTTACTGTCTTCTTAGTAAATAAAGTTAATTCTTCACACTAATTTCAGTTGCTCTCATACAGCTTGGAACTGAAAGAAGTGGTTTCCAGTGAGAAATTTAGATTAGGCTTCACCATAGGCTTATTAATGGTGCTTTAGGCTTATGGACTTGTAGGTATTCCTCAACTCTTTGCAGACACACATAATAGATGGGAGAAATATAGGCAAGAGTGGAGGAGAAGGGGATGTCTTGACAGATTGTGAATGGCATACCAAGAAGCTTAGACTTCATTTTGTAGTCATTCAAGGTTAGTAGCACAATGTCATTAGCATTGATGTCCCATGACAATACTTTCTTAGCAACACATGATAAGGTTTTGGAGGCAGTCTTTATATGAAGAAATATGTTCTCTTGCTTTTTTAAGGATTATCAGTATTTGCTAAAGTAAAGGAGTTTCCTATTGCCCTATGCCACCAGCAAATACTCTTTTTACCCTAGAGGTATGATTATAAAAGAAAAATTACTTTGTTCCTGTACAGACAAACACATTACAAACACATTAAAGTATTATAAGGATTAATTTGGTAATATAAAACACATTTGATATTCTACATTTGGCATAAGTAAATAAATCATGCATCAAAAATAAGCAGTATGTGTATAGATGTATTTTAGAGTGTTGTTTAAAAACATCCAGAAGATGTGGCCAGCTACTAGTGCCTCCAGCATCCAGTGAGGTGTCTGGGCACTTCATCTTCTCACAATTTACAGACACATCTCTATATTGGTTTCTAGAGTTCATTTACAGTGCAAATAAGCAATGTACATGTAGTACACTCATATATCTTAGGCAAAGTTCTGGTTAAGGAATAATGAGAGGGAATTACAATTTAAGTAAAATGATGCATCAGATTCTATGTCTATTCAGTTTTTGCCTTGCTATTGGTCATGGGGAAAACTGTACATGTATGTATTGAAAGCATAAGTATGTATTAAAATTACTATGAAATCATCAAGCTTAGGAAAACTTTAGTTATACTAAACCACAAAATAACTAATGATTTCTGCAAATGTTAAATAAAACACTCCTCAAAATAATCCTGTAGTCAGTACATGCATAAAGACATTGTATATCAGTTATCATACTTATATAATCTCTTGGTGTGTTATTACAGTATGCATATTGCAATAAAGAAAAACAATATTATTATCACTAATGTCTTCTCCAAATACAAGAGCTATTTAAAATGACATGTACCCTTCGAAACTTAAATCTTACTATGCAAAAATTAAAATATAATTCAATAAGGTTAATATTCCACTGGTCTTACATACATACATTAGTGCAATGAAATGTCCTAGCTAGTTACAAGATTTCAAAAGTGTCTTGGCACTCCTTAAAAGAACAGAGAACAAAAAATTAATGCTATTGAATCAATGGTTCATTTAATTTTGTGTTTTGCTAGCAAGTTGTGTAATTCTTAGTTAAGTCTTTAACATATCTGGCCTATTGTTATCATCAGTAGACCTAATATAAAATTCTTGTGATTTTCTGTGCCATAATATTTTTAAGTGACATAAAAATAACACTGAACTTCTCAAAGAAACGTTTTATGATGAGACTGTACCAAGCAAATATTTATGCTGTGCTTGCAAAACATCATACTGTTAAGAAAGTATTAATAATTTTCATATTCTTAAAACTCAAACTATTGTGCTTGAAGATAAAAGGAACTTGCTGACATCTATATCTTGTAACACAAATCTACTTCCTCTGTTGTTAGACTGTATACTACAGGGGGACACATAATCCCTGAGAGGTTATTATCTTATGCTTGCTGAAGTGCCACAGTTCTTACTGGACTTAAGTCAAGGAAACACAAAAGATGCAATGCCTTTCATTTAAGATGAGCTACCTAGAGAAGTTACAGACATATATTGTATTGACTTTTCAGTGTGAATAGGTCTAGTTTATGCTGGCATCATTTGCTTACTTTGATATTTATGATATATTAAAAGTAGTCAGGATAGTCTACTTACTATACTATTGTGTTCAGTATTTGCTAACTGCTGCAGTAAATATCTGGTCACAGTTCTATAATATTATTAGTGTTTATTTTCTACTGCTATTACAGTGAACATAAGAATGTTTTCTTCTGATTGAATGAATACTCCAATTCAGGGTATTTCTGTTTTATACTGCACATTTATCTTCATTCCATGGCTTTCCAGACTCGTGTTCCCACAACCAAGTGATACAAACTGACAGTCTGTTTTCAAGAATGAGCTTCATGTGTGACATGTACTATTTCAGCCAACAAAACTGGTCACACTGCCATCCTACGTGATCCAAGACCTCAAGGAATATAGTAAGTCCTGGTTTCATGCATCACAGAAGAAAAGTGATGTCTGTTATGAAAATACAGCTCTGTCACTATAAAAGGGTCTAAGTTTGTCTCTGTGTTCCCGAAGTATGTGCTCCATGTTTTTTAGTAGTCAATGTATCTCTAGTGGTTTAAACATGGAACCTTGAACACAAGGTCTGGGTTAAAAGTAAGGTAATTATATAATAGTTTGTAAAAATCAGCACATTGTTCCCATTAATACAATTAATATAATGTTAGTTTTAAAAATTACTAATACCACAATTGGTATGTTATCACAATATTTTACAGATATATACTTGGAATATTATATAAAGTAGTAACTATATAGATATTTTGATATTAGTGCTAGTTTTATTGAAAATATATTAGGATATAAAGAAGTTTGTTTTGCATGGGTCAAAAAGACCAAAACATGATACTATGATATAATATTGCATGCACAAATATATGTACATGTATATATGCAAATTAAAAAATATTTTTGACTATACATATTTATGCAAAAGTTTGTCACAGACTTTAAAACAATATTTTCAACATGCAAGTTATTTGCAGTTAAAATGTTTTCTACTTTTGTTTTGTATTTTAAGCTAAAATTATCATAAAGTTGTCCCTTCTTCTTGCTTATAAGTGAATGTTTTAGTCATTATCCTCAGTCTAAGCAAGCAACTTCAAGAATAAAAGAAATTATATTTATAATCTACCTTTGAGAAGAGCAAAAGTAGGGATTGATGACAGATTATACTTGGAAGATGAATGGATTGGCATAGATACATGATAGAGAAAGAAAGAGAATTGAGCTGATGATATATGAAGATGGTAGATGGACAGTTTATAGATGATAGATAGATAGATGGATTAAATAGATGACAGACACATATATATATATATGTATGGTATATATAGAAGTGACAGTATATAATAGAAATATTATAGATATATAATAGAAAATTGACACAGGTATGAAATAACAAAGTAAACCATATTGAAATATACTTTGAGTAGAAGTCTATTTAGAAACATAAATAGAAAAGCCTTGAAATCAAGAATCTGGGTAACAATGATTGTGTATTTTTTTTCAAGACAGGGTTTCTCTGTGTAGTGCTGGCTGTCCTGGAACTCACTCTGTAGACCAGGCTGGCCTCGACCTCAGAAATCTGCCTGCCTCTGCCTCCCAAGTGCTGGGATTAAAGGTGTGTATTACCACTGCCCATCTTGATTGTGTATTATTTTTGAAGAAATTCCCCAAGAATGCCTTAAAACTGCTGTCCTGGCTGTGCTATGTCATCAGGTATTGGTAGAATGCAAATAAAAGCCTGTTAATCTATTAATAAATATTTTTCAAAACACAAATTAGCATATTGTCAGAAATGTACTTCTTTTTTTTTCTCTAGAGCAGATGATTTTTCTTCTTCAACATATTCTTTTAATTGTCTGTTTAAGGCGAATATGTCCATTCAGCCTGACAGTCTGACTGACCAGAGAAACATAGCTAGTCTTTCTCTTTCAGACAAATAGCAGTGGCTCTAGGAGTGATGCAGAGAAGTAACATCTACTTCATAGTGCTTATATTATATCTAAAATTGTATTACTTTCAAATATAGGGAAGATTTTATGTGTATTAGCTTGCTGCTATGTCAAATTAGTTAAGCATAGCAGTCAGTTTAACCTGGGTCTACATTCACATAGGATTGACTATTTTATTGAAGATTTCTCACTCATGTCACCAGGAACTGGGTTCTAATCCTTTACTTGTAGGTGTAGTGCCATACAACCACTCATTAATTTGTTTTAATTTCATCTTTTATGTTTTTTGTTTGGATTATAAGATAGCTGGCTTCCATCAGCCATCCTTATTCTCCCTCCATCTCATTTATTCTTTTTTATACATAAGCTCATCTTCCTAATACCACCTCTGCATTTTCTATCTTTCCACCAACACCATTTCACCACAAAATTTCTTGTATTAATGTTTACTACTCTTGTCATGTAAAGCAAATTTCTATTCCATCTTAATCATTTCTTTGTTTTTGATGGAACTTCCTATTTTTAAAAGAGACCTACCCAAAAAACCTCAAACAAAGCTAAACAACAGCAAAGAAACAGAACAGAAGAATTAGCATCTGCTTGTAAAAGACAAAAGATGTCATTTGCCTTTTGACATCTGTTTATATAAAATCAATTAAAATACTGCAACTGAAAATATTTCCTTATTTTTATTGAATGTTCTTGAATAAACATATAAGCTTTATACCATTATGACATATTTGAAAGAGGTTTATTTTGTATTTCCTATTTCCCCTACCTTTTTGCCCCTTCTTTTTTTTTTAAATTAAATATTTGATTTGTTTACATTCAAATGTTATCCCCTTTCCTGGTTTCCCCTCTGCAATGTCCCTATTCCATTCTTTCTTACCCTGCTTCTGTGAGGGTGCTCCTCTTACCCACCCATTCCTGCCTTAATGCCTTAGCATTCCTCTTTATTGGGGCATCAAGTCATCACAGGACCAAAGACCTCCCTTCCCATTGGTGGCAGATAAGGCTCCTTCTTCTTAAGTCCTTGTCCTAACTTTTCCACTGTGGTACCTGTGCTCAGTCTGATGGTTGCCTAAGAGCATCTGCATCTGTATTGGTCAAGAGATGGAAAAGCCTCTCAGAAGACAGCTGTATCAGGCTCCTGTCAGCAAGTACTACCTGGCATCAGTAATAGTGTTTGGGTTTGGTATGTGAATGTGGGATGGATCCCCAGGTGGGGAAGTCTCTGAATGGCCTTTTGTTCAGTCTCTGTTCTACTCTTTGTCCCTGTATTTCCTTTAGACAGGAGAAATTCTGGGTTAAAATTTTGGAGATGAGTGAGTGGCCCCATCCCTCCACCAGTGGACCATGGTTAAACTCTGGATATGGTCTCAACATGTTCTCCCTTCCTTTTTGGGGTATTTCAGCTAATGCTATCCCTGTGAGGTCCTAGGAGACTCTTGCTTTCCTGGCACCTGGAACTTTCAGGTTGCTGCCCTTAGTTCAGAATCCCCCATTGCTACACACCTCTGTTGTTCCTCTTGAGCTTCATGTGGTCCGTTAGTAGTTTCATGGGTATTCCATGTTTTTTACATAATATTCTTTATCAGTGAGTATATACCATGTGTGTTCTTTTGTGACTGAGTTACCTCACTCAGGATGATATTGTCTGATCCATCCATTTGCCTGTGAATTTCCTGAAGTCATTGTTTTTATTAGCTAAGTAGTACTCCATTGTGTAAATGTACTACATTTTCTGTATCCATTCTTCTGTTGAGGGAAATCTGGGTTGTTTCCAGCTTCTGGCTAATATATATACATGT
>JADRCD010218610.1:0-30332 GCA_019843815.1 Montemys delectorum
TTAATGGCCCTGGAGTTCCGGCAGATTTATCTATCCTAGACTTTAATCTTAGTTTTTAGAGTTCTGAGCTTTGTCCAAAAGCCAGGAATCGACTGATAAATATTGTATATTTAACACCCGTTTTAAAGTATCTCTTTTACAGACTTGGAAAAATAGGAGAATTTGACCTCTAAAATGCTTTGTTCTGTTTTGTTTTCAGCCTGAGTTCTACCAAGTATGCCACACCAAAAAGGATTATGAAGAAATTGGACCTAGCATTTGTCGTCACAATCCAGTGTTTGGAGTCATGTCCTAAAGTTGACTTCTTGTTTATTGGGTTAGGGAGATGGAACCGAGATAATCTTTCTGATGACCTGTTTTTGTCTGAATGGATGGTTCTGAGGTTTTTAACCAAACGTGATCATACAGGAATATTTAATGAATGTGTCAACATGCAGATGTAGAAGAGAGCCAAGACGATTGTTTTCCTTTAGGTTGAATATTTGAATCTTATGTGTATTAAAAAAGAAATTGGTTTTAGTTCTTTCTGTGCCCTGATATTTTGTATATTATTGACTTACCCAGTGTGCTGGGCTCTGTGGGTGTGTAGAGAGCTCTGTAATGCCTGAGTGGACACTGCTGAGTGGGCAGTGCCGGAGCTTGTTTATATTTCATACTTTTTATACTTTGAGGAAAAAAAGTCAAAGAAAAACTCTAGTATTGGAGGGAAACAGTGTGACCAAGGATAAGATGAATTCAACAAGCAGCCTCATGGGACTTGGCGCACACTCTGGGTTCCAGTTATCTCGAGCTGCTCCACCCTTCCCCAGCCAAACGGTTCTCTCTGCAAACGCTTGGATCTAAGAAGCTAGTCTCCTGGGTTAGCTGATGCCTGCCCTGCTTTCTGGTTACTTACATTCTGTTTCTTGCTTTAAAAGAAAGACAAGACTGTTGGACCAGTATTGCAATTCTGTAGAGTCGTTTCTTATCAAAACAATAATGCGATTACCAAAATTGGCATATTTAAGGCCTAATGCCATTCTAATAAAGGCAAAAATTCCTTTTTACTACTTGTTTCAGGCTCTTTGATCTCTTTCTAAGTTAACTAATACGTCTGTTTCCTTCAAATCCTGCAGTAGCTCTTTAAAAGCACAGCGGTTGGATAGCAAGCTGACTTTTTTATGTGCTCTGTACAAATAATTGTGAACTTTTAATATGTTGAGTGCTTTCATTTTGATAACTGGATCTCCATTTGATATTTCATTTGTATAACTCATTTGCAGTCTGAATTTTTTTTAGTGCCAGTCCCTGACATATCATGAAAAGTTGGTTTTCTTTGCATTTTCAAATATCTGGATCATGAAGAAAAGTGATGACAATAAATTAAAATTGAATTACTCTTCCGGATGGTTTTTCTTCATGCAGTGGACTTCTACTGGCTGTCTACATGTTCAGTAGGATTTTTGTTTCTGGATAAACAGTGGCATATGTTTAAGTCTTTGACATGTGTGTGGTAGAGAATTTCTTGTGAGCATAAGATTTTTCAGTTATTTGTAGAACAGCAAATGGGATATGTTTTATAATCTTGAAACATTTAAAACAGCACTGTCAGGAAATAACACCGTAATATATAGAACACAATAGAACTAGGAATGCCTCCATCACATGGCCTTAAAGAGCTTTTGTGGTCTGTTGCAATAAATCTACAGAGACAAACTTCTTATGTAGAGTATATCAGGGTATTTATAATTTCATTATTTACCTGAGAATGACAGGGTGTAAGAAGCTGAATCATGAGTTTCAGGAGAATCTTCCAAAAGTATAAGAGTGGGTTTCTTCGTCACACTCGTCCTCTGGTGTTATCATTTCTGGCCTAGTAATATGTATGTAGTCAAGGAGCACTCTTTTACTCCCCAGCACCCACGCTGGGTGGCCAACAGCCAGTTCTAGGGAACATGGCACCCTCTTTTGGTCTTTGAGGGGAACAGAACACATGCAGGGGTATATATACATACTTCCAGGCAAACTAGTCAAATAAAAAACAAAAAAAACAAAATTAAAAAAAAAGACCCTTTACAATTACATATACTCTCTTTGGTGGGGGTAGGGGTAATCTAGAATGACGAGTTTAAAAAATCATGTCCTCTAATTGTGAGAAAACTGGTCAGAAACTTTAGGCCTAGGCTTGTTGGAAGGAAACAAAGGAAGACCTGTTCCGGAAGACCGGGCTCTGTTCCCGGTATGCATTTTGGTCTGTGTCGGGAGGAGTAAGCTATACCGTGGTTGATGTTTAGCTTGTGCATCTGTATGAGGACAGATGTGTACCTGTTTGCATGCAGGAATGCCAAGGAGGCTCTAGGCATCTATCCTCTGAGCACTTTGTATCTCTTCCTTTTGAACAGGGTCTCTCCCTGAGCCTGGGAGCCAGGTTCTCTTTCCTAGCCAACAAGCCCCTAACAGTTCTCCTGTCTCCACGTTGCCCTTTTTGAAAGTGGGATTACAGATGAACCAGCATTCCATGGGTGCTTTTGCTCACCAAATCATCTCACCAGCTCCCACAGACCTATTTTGACTCCCTGCTATGGTCCAAGCTTTAAGTATGAAGAGTTAGGAAGCATTCTGACCTCAGCCTAGAGACTAGCAGAACAGTCGTGTTCAGAAGTTATCTCTGATGTATCACTTTCGAGCCTATTTACAAAAAAAAAAAAAAAATCTCTGGGTTATATCTGTTATTAAATAGGTCATGTATTTTGTACTTTATGTACCTAAAATCCGCCTTAAATTTTATCCTTTTCAAGACTATCTGGTGAAAACAGATTAGCTCTTGTCTTCGTTCCATTTCATAAAATACCCTAGAAAATAGTTATAGGAAGGAAGGGTGTATTTAGCTCACAGTTCCCTGGCGCTGTTGCAGGGATGTCAAGGTGGCAGGCAGGAACCTGAAGAAGCTGGTCACAGCCTGTCCAGTCAGGAGAACCGAAGGCATGTCTCACACATGCGTGCTTCATAGGCTGTGTGACACTGGTGAGTCTGAATTGTAGCATGGTGTCGAACACTGAACCACCACAGCTCTTCCGTTCACATTTGGTTTGAGCCGGCACTCTCTTTCTGTACTTATTTCCCATAAAATTGAAGCTGGTCTCGCTCGGGGGGGGGGGGGGGGGGGGCGTACTGGAAGCAGGAGTAAATGGAATTTAAATGCTTTTTTTGTCCTATCTGAGTAGGAAATTCCTTCATAAGCCCATTGCTTTTTCATCCAACCGTTAGGATTCTTGGCAGTCTTTTCTTTTTCGTCTTTGTGTATATATAGTGTACACATGCTTTCGTGCGTGTGTCCATGAGTCTGGGGTGCCTGTGCGAGGATGTGTGTGTGTGTGCATCATGGGGGTCCGAGGGCAGTCTCAGATGTTAGTCCTTACTCTTCACTTTGTTTTGAGACTGTTTTAATGCTTTGCTGCCCCAGGCTAGTTCAAGAGCTTTTCCCAGGGACTCTTCTGTTTCTTTCCCGCCATTTCAGATGAGTGTTCGTAGTACTGATATTACTGCTCCTGGCTGTATGTGCTCTCGAGATTCAGACTTGTCCTCGTGTTGAATGGCAGGCACCCTTACCCACCGTATTGTCTCCGTGGCATTGGATTCTGTTAAACATGGGGGTGGTAGCTATTTGCCTTCAACCCATTTTACAAGAAATTACTTTTCCCACAGAGTATGCCAGGAGGTAGGAGTGGCAGCTATAGCTGCTGAGCTTAGTCACCCCCTTCTGCCAGCTGTTGAGCTTAGTCCCTGCTGCCAGCTGCTGAGCTTAGTCACCCTCTTCTGCCAGCTGCTGGACTTAGTCCTCCCTCTGCCAGCTACTGGGCTTAGTCCTCCCTCTGCCAGCTGCTGAGCTTAGTCCCTCCCTCTGCCAGCTGTTGAGCTTAGTCCTTCCATCTGCCAGCCACTGCTGTCCGCTGTGCTGCAAACCAAAAGCAAGTGAAATCACAGTTACCAGAATAATGTCTCCTCTTATCTGAAGGGTATATAATTTCAGAGAAAATGAAAGTGTTCTTTAGGTTCTTAGACACAGTGAGCTTAATTGGTTAGCATTTGGAATGTCTTAAGATGGCAAACACTTTTCCAGATGCTGGACACAACGATAGTGAAAAAAGCAATGTGTTTTTTTTTTTTCCCATCTGCGATTTAAAGATTGTTAAGAATGTTCTCCCTTTCATGTGTGTATGTACGTGATTGTGTATGTATGTATATATGTATATATACTTTATTTGTGTGTGTGTGCCCATGAAAGCCAGAAGAGATGTCAGTACCCCTGTGGCTGGTGTTAACGGTGGTTTTTAAGTTGTGTGACGTGATGCTAGGAACCTGTGCATTTTAACTGCTGAGCCAGCTCTCCAGCCCAAGCACACCTTCTATTGAGGACTATCAATGTGGCTCAGTTACTAAAGGCTCTTGGTGTCAAGCCTGGTAACCTAACCTAAATTTTAAGCCCTGGTTTGAAAAAGGCGACTAACTCGTGTAAGTGGTCCTCTGACTTCATGCACACTGTGGCTCAAACAGATACATAATTTTTAGAAGAATATTTTCATCTAAATTTTGATAAGTACTTTATACTATGCTCACAAAATCCTGTTCTACGCAGAATTATGAACTACACATTCCAGTGTTGTGCCTGAGTTCTGTGAATAGCTGTCTCTTGTGCTCTCTGTTCTGGTTTAGACCCCGCCAGACCAACACAAACGACCCCTTGCAGTGTGTTAATATTAAAACGTTTTGTTTGTTCTGAGATACAAAGGGCCTTTGCTTGAGGGGGCATGGCGGGGTTAAGCAACAGCACAGTGCTCAGTCCCAACGCTTTCTGTTTTCTATAATGACTGTGATTGTTTAATGCTGGCATGTTAGAGCTGAAATGTTTGAATACACACTTAAGCAATAAAAAATACTGAGCAGGAAACAACAACAACAACAAAAATCATATGCTTAGTCTAGGACCAGACAGAAAAGGCCCTTATTATCCCCACCCACACAAAGGACAAATCGGAAGGATGCCGGCTTAAGAGTGTTCTTTTCCATAAATGGGATTTACAGAGAAAGCCACATGTGCAGCTGTCAGTTTTCCTTGGGGGCGGGGAGGGAAGCACCCTTGTAAGGGCTGAAGAGCAGGCTCAGTGGTTAAGAGTTTGTGTGTGTGAAGGCATAATGGTCTTGGTTTGATCTCCAGAACCCACATTAATAACAAACAACTGCTTGTGGGTGGTGTGTCTGTCCACTCAGCATCAAGACAGGAGCAGAGTGCAGGTCAACCAGCCTGGAGGAAGGGGTGAAGCCACATTAGCAAGAGACCCTCCCTCATAAACAGGCGGAAGGGGAGAGCCAAGCCCCCAGAGTTGTCCACACATGCAATACGTAGTTTAAAAAATAAAGTACAAGAAAATTCACCTTTGTATAAGGAATGACTCCGCTGAGTGAATTCCTAATGTAAGCCTGGGAATTCCTGTTAATTCTGCTTGGGGAAGCACCCTGCCTTCCACCAGAGTAGGGAGCGGCAGCCCTCCAACCTTGAGTTTCCTGCGCTTGCTTTGACATCATTGAAACATTGTTACTTCTGTCTTGTAATTAGGTTCAGCCTCTCACCCCCACTAAAAGAGCTGGAGGAGCTCTTCATTGCTGAGTCATCCCTCCAGTCCCATAACTAAACCTGCAGAAATACTTCAAGAAGTCATTCACATTAATAGCTACTATTTTAAAAAAGTATTTAATAACTGCACATGTGACATAAATGAACAAAATTTTCCCCCTATTTTGGTAATTCTGAATTTAGCATTGTATTAGTCAGGGTTTTTTTTTTTTCTTTTTTCCTTTTATGTAGTACAGTTTTACTTTAATGTCAGTTTTTTTTTTTTTTTTTAGATATTTTCTTTATTTACATGTCATATGATTTCTCCTTTCCCAGTTTCCCCTCCAAAAACAAAAACCAAAACCAAAACCAAAAACCAAGAACAAACCCCTGTGGCCTCCCCCCTCCACATGCTCACCACCCCCCCTTCCACTTATTGGCCCTGGCATTCCCCTACACTGGGGCACAGAACCTTCACAGGGCCAAGGGCCTCTCCTCCGATTGATGATCGACTTTGTAATCCTCTACTATACACATTCTGCCAGAGCAATCAGTCCCACCATGTGTACTCCTTAGTTGGTGGTTGAGTCTCTGGTAGCTCTGAGGGTACTAGATAGTTCATATTGTTGTTTGTCCTAAGGGGCTGCAAACCCTTCAGCTCCTTTGGTCCTTTCTCTAGCTCCTTCAGTGGGGACCGTGTACTCAGTTCAGTGGATGGCTGTGAGCCTCTACTTCTATATTAGTCAGGTACTGTCTTGTCAAACAGATCTTTTACTTGATTAGTGAGAGTTACACCAAGGTATATTATTTGTAACAATTGTGAAGGGCATTGTTTCCCTAATTTCTTTCTCCGCCTGTTTATCCTTTGTGTATAGGAAGGCCTCTGATTTGCTTGAGTTAATTTTATATCCAGCTACTTTGCTGAAGTTGTTTATCAGGTTTAGGAGCTCTCTGGTGGAATTTTTGGAGTCACTTAAGTATACAATTATATCATCAGTAAATAGTGATAATATGACTTCTTCCTTTCTAATTCATATCCCTTTGATGTCCTTTTGTTGTCTAATTGCTCTGGCTAGGACTTCAAGTACAATATTGAGTAGGTAGAGAGAGAGTGGGCAGCCTTGTCTAGTCCCTGATTTTAGTGGAATTGCTTCAAGTTTCTCTCGATTTAGTTTGATGTTGGCTACTGGTTTTCTGTATATTGCTTTTACTATGTTTAAGTATGGGCCTCGAATTCCTGATCTTTCTAAGACTTTTATCATTAAGGGATGTTAGATTTTGTCAAATGCTTTCTCAGCATCTAATGAGATGATCATATGGTTTTTTTCTTTGAATTTGTTTATATAGTGAATTACGTTGACGGATTTCTGTATATTAAACCATCCCTGCATCCCTGGGATGAAGCCTACTTGATTGTGTTGGATGATCATTTTGATGTGTTCTTTGATTCCATTTGCAAGAATTTTATTGAGTATTTTGCATCGATATTCGTAAGGGAAATTGGTCTGAAGTTTTCTTTCTTTGTTAGGTCTTTGTGTGGTTTAGGTTTAAGAGTAATTTGGCTTCATAGAACGAATTGGGTAGAGTGCCTTCAGTTTCTATTTTGTGGAATAGTTTTGAGGAGTATTGGTATTAGGTCTTCTTTGAAGATTTGATAAAACTCTGCGCTAAACCCATCTGGTCGTGGGCTTTTTTTTGGTTGGGAGACTATTAATGACTGTTTCTATTTCATCAGCAGATATGGGACTGTTTAGATCGTTGATCTGATCTTGATTTAACTTTGGTACTTGGTATCTGTCTAGACAATTGTCCATTTCATTCAGGTTTTCCAGTTTTGTTGAGTATAGGCTTTCGTAGTAGGATCTCATGATTTTTTGAATTTCCTCAGTGTCTGTTGTTATGCCTCCCTTTTCACTTCTGATCTTGTCAATTAGGATACTATCTCTGTGCCCTCTAGTTAGTCTGGCTAAAGGTTTATCTATTTTGTTGATTTTCTCAAAGAACCAGCTCCTGGTTTGGTTGATTCTTTGTATAGTTCTTGTTTCTATTTGATTGATTTCAGTTCTGAGTTTGATTATTTCCTGCCTTTGACTCCTCTTGGGTGAATTTGCTTCTTTTTGTTCTAGCGCTTTCAGGTGTGCTGTCAAATTGCTGGTGTATGTGTGTTCTAGTTTCTTTTTGGAGGCACTTAAAACTATGAGTTTTCCTCTTAGGACTGCTTTCATTGTGTCCCATAAGTTTGAATATGTTGTGGCTTCATTTTCATTAAGCTCTAGAAAGTCTTTAATTTCTTTATTTCTTCCTTGACCAAGTTATCATTGAGTAGAGTATTGTTAAGCTTCCACTTGTATGTGGGCATTCTACTGTTTATGTTGGTATTGAGGAGCAGCCTTAGTCCATGGTGATCTGATAGGATGCAATGAATTATTTCAATCTTCTTGTATCTGTTGAGGCCTGATTTGTGACCAATTATATGGTCAATTTTGGAGAAGATACCATGAGGTGCTGAGAAGAAGGCATATCCTTTTGTTTTAGGATAAAACATTCTATAGATATCTGTTAAATCTATCTGTTTCATAACTTCTGGTAGTCTCACTGTGTCCTTGTTTAGTTTCTGTTTCCATGATCTATCCATTACAGAGAGTGGGGTGTTGAAATCTCCCACTATTATTGTGTGTGGTGCAATGTGTGCTTTGAGCTTTAGTAAAGTTTCTTTTATAAATATAGATGCCCTTTGATTTGGAGCATAGTGGTTCAGAATTGAGAATTCATCTTGGTAGATGAATTTGATGAATATGTCTCCCTCCTTATCTTTTTTGATCACTTTAGGGTGAAAGTCGATTTTATTCGATATTAGAATGGCTACTCCAGCTTTTTTCTTGGGATCATTGGCTTGGAGAATTGTTTTTCAGCCTTTTATTCTGAGGTAGTGTCTTTTCTTTGACACTGAGGTGGGTTTCCTGTATGCAACAAAAGTTGGGTCCTGTTTACATATCCAGTCTGATAGTCTATGTCTTCTTATTGGGGAATTGATCTTGTTAATATTAATAGATATTAAAGAAAAGTAATTGCTGCTTCCTGTTATTTTTGTTGTTAGAACTTCAATTCTGTTCATGTGCCTATCTTCTTTTACTTTTGTTGGAAGATTAAATTTTTGCTTTTTCAGAGATGTAGTTCTCCTCTTTGTGTTGGAGTTTTCCATTTATTACCCTTGGAAGGGCTGGATTTGTGGAAATATATTGTGTGAATTTGGTTTTGTCATGGAATACTCTGGTTTTTCTATCTATTGTGATTGAGAGTTTTGCTAGGTATAGTAGTCTGGGCTGGCATTTGTGTTCTCTTAGGGTAGGTATGACATCTGCCCAGGATCTTCTAGCTTTTATAGTCTCTGGTGAAAAGTCTGGTATAATTCTGATAGGCCTGCCTTTAAATGTTACTTTTTCCCTTACTGCTTTTAGTATTCTTTCTTTGTTTTGTGCATTTGGTGTTTTGACTATTATGTGGCGGGAGGAATTTCTTTTCTGGTCCAGTCTGTTTGGAGTTTTATAGGATTCTTGTATGTTCATGGGCATCTCCTTCTTTAGGTTAGGGAAGTTTTCTTCTATAATTTTGTTGAAGGTATTTACTGGACCTTTAAGTTGGAGGTCTTTACTCTCTTCTATTCCTATTATCCTTAGGTTTGGTTTTCTCATTGTGTCCTGGATTTCCTGGATGTTTTGGGTTAGGAGCTTTTTGCTTTCTGTATTTTCTTTGACTATTGTGTCAATGTTTTCTATGGTATCTTCTGCCCTTGAGATTCTCTTTTCTATCTCTTGTATTCTGTTGGTGATGCTTGCATCTATGTTTCCTGACTTCTTTCCTAGGATTTCTAACTCCAGAGTTGTCTCTCTTTGTGATTTCTGAACAGTTTCTACTTCTATTTTTAGGTCCTGTATGGTTTTGCTCAATTCCTTCACCTGTTTGTTTGTGCTTTCCTGTAATTCCTTAAGGGATTTTTTTTGTTTCCTCTTTAAGGGCTTGTACCTGTTTACCTTTGTTCTCCTGTAGTTCTTTAAGGGAGTTATCCATGTTCTTCTTAAATTCCTCTAGCACCATCGTGAGATATGATTTTAGATCTAAATTTTGCTTTTCTGGTGTTTTGGGATATCCAGTACTTTCTGTGGTGAGAGTACCAGGTTCCGATGATGCTACATCGTCTTGGTTTCTGTTGGTAGGATTCTTGCATTTGCCTTTCACCATCTGTTAATCTCTGGTGTTAGATGTTCTTGCTGTCTCTGACTAGAGCTTGTTCCTCCTGTGGGTCTGTAAGCCTGTGTCAGCACTTCTGGGAAATCAGCTTTCCTATGGTAAAATCCAGGCGCAGATGGGTGTGGATCAGTTGTCCGTCCTGAGTCCTGGGGTCAGAGCACACCCTGTAGACAGGATCTCTATAGTTGCGGGAAAGGTGTAGAGAGGGATGTGGATCTGTTGTCCCTCCTAGGTGTGTCCGGAGGTTGAGAGGATCCTGTCCTGGCCACTTGTGAGGCCTGTGCCTCCCGGCTGGTTCCGCCTTAGAAAGTCACCAGAGAGAAAAATCCACTTATAAGTTTTTACTGTACTACTTCTTAATAATTGAGTCTTCGGGCTATACAGAGAAACCCTGTCTCGAAAAAAACAAAAAAACAAAACAAAACAAAAAATTGAGTCTTCACTTCTGATGATCCTACCCAGTGTGCTACATAGTGTGTGGTCTTCCCATTCTGACCTATGTAACTATATATTGTTTTTGGATCCACATAAAATCCAGAAAGTACAATATAAATTGTAAATAACTCCAAACACATTAACTGTATGTTTTAAAATAATACATCACTAGTAGTATTTTTTAAAATATAAATAGGTAAAGTCTTTTTGTTTGTTTATTTTGTTTTTAGTAGAGCTTAAAATCTTGGCTCTTACTGTGGTACAAGCCCAAAATAAGAACAATTTTTAGACATTGGAGTTCATTGTAATGAGGCTGTACTTCAATGACCCTCAAATCAACAAAAGGTTTTACCTCCATTGTAGCTAAGCTAAGAGTTGACAGTTCTGCTGCACCAAGGAATGAATTGTAGGCATGATTTTTGGATACAGATTTCCTGCTATGGTCAAAGCTATTTAACTTAGTGATTGTCTTCATTCTCAGCCCACAGAGAACGGATTACATTCATTTAAGAAGTGGTGTGTATATTAAGATGGTCTATCCATGAAGTCATTCACCTACTGTTTCAATGAACAATGGCTCTGCTTGGAGAGTAGCACAGACATTAGGTAAGGGTAAGAATCTGGACTTCTTATTAGAACCCTAAAGGACAAGAAAGCATGGAATGATACAGTAGAAATAAAAAGGTAAATAATCTCACTGAAGATAAAACTGTTACATGATCCAGCTATATGACCTGATGATACAATGATACATCCAACGAACTCTAAGCTTCTACACAGATGCCTACATGTCTGCGTTTAATTCAGCACTAGTCACAACAGCGAGATCATAGAACAAGCTTAAATGCCCATGAACAGATGAGTGGGTAAAGAAAATGTGGTGTCTATACACAATGTAGTTGTATGCACTCACAAAGAAGAACAGAGTGACTTCATTGTAGGAGAATTAATGACACTGGAGGTGATCATGTTAAGCAATAAAAGCCAGACTCAGAAAGACAAATGTATGTCCTCCCCAGATCCTGCGTAGAGCTATTGCAAAGCTAACAAAGCCCGACTCTCCTAGAGAAGCCCATACCATGCTCTCTCACGTGTATCTTTTCTTCCCAAGCATCTTCTTTCTCCTAACACTCGTGCATAAAATCTATACTATATAACACTCCTAACGTCTGTTTTATGCTGTCTTGTACTGAATTTGTTTTCTGTATCAAAAAAAACCAAGAGTGCAAAAGAAGCTGGAGAGACGGTTCAAAGTATGCCCTTCTCTGCTGCTCTTGTGCAGGGTCCAAGTTCGATTCTCAGCACTTAATGTCAACTGGCTCACCACCTCCACGTAACTCCACCACCACCACCACCACCACCACCACCACTCTGGTGCACAGAACCGCATACAGACCCACATACATACACATAATTAAAAAAAAAACTAAAAAAAAATTTTAAAAAACCCCAAGCATCCTGTTTTATTTAAGTCAAGGTCCCTAAAGGGTTAAGGGAGGGAGAGCTGGATGGATGCTCAGCCAGTAACACGCTTGTCATGGCAATGGCTGCTTCTTTCTGTTTCCGAGATAAAACACTGTGATCGAAGCAATGTATAGAAGAAAAGCTTTCTTTGTATTTACAGTTCCAGAGCATGAGAGTCTGTGATGGATGGGTGAAGGCATGGTGGCAGGAGCAGGCAGCTGGGAGCTCACATCCTAACCACAGAGCATGAACAAGAAGTGGCTCTCAGTAGAGGACGTGTTTAGTCCTGCAGGGACTGGATGTGTGGGAAGGGGGTGTTAGTGATAACTAGAGGGTGGCTTGCCCTTCTCCAGAGAAGGGGAAGGTGGATTGGGGAGAGAATTTGCATGAGGGAGTACTGGGATGGGGGGGGATGATATTGGGATTTAAAGTAAATAAATAAATTTAATTGACAAAATAAAAAGATCGCCCTCAGTGCCGTATTTTCTCCACCAAGGCTACCCATTAAAGCTTTCTCAAACAGGGCCACCCACTGGACAACTGGAGACCAAAGTTCTCCAGTTCCTATGACTACAGGGGTGGGGGGGATGTTTACTCAAACCACCATGCCTCATCAACAAATTGATTCGAGCTTGATCCCTAGAACCTACGTAAAGGTAGAAGGAGAAAACTGACTCCGTAAAGATGTCCTCTAATTCCTCATGCTCATGCACTGGTGCCAATGTCCCACTGCAATAATAATACACGTTAAAAAGTGGGCTTAGGGCTGGCGAGATGGCTCAGTGGGTAAGAGCACTGACTGCTCTTCCGAAGGTCCCGAGTTCGGATCCCAGCAACCACACGGTGGCTCACAACCACCCGTAATGAGATCATCGGACACCCTCTCCTGGTGCGTCTGAAGACAGCTGCAGTGAATTACACTGGAGCGAGCGGGGCAGGGCCAGCAGAAGGTCCTGAGTTCAATTCCCAGCAGCCACACATATGATGGCTTACGGCCATCTATACAGCTACAGTGTACTCATACACATAAAATACATAAAATAAATCTTTAAAAAAAAAAAGTGGGCTCCGTGGGTAAGGATGCTTGCTACCATGACTATGATCGCTCTTTTAGCTGTCAACTTGACTACATCTGAAGGGAACGGAAACCCCCAAAATGGCTGGGCACACCTGTGAGGGAATTTTGCTTAAATCCATTGATGTGGGAAGACCCACCTCTAGTCTGGATCTTTGTGGTGAGAAGCCATGCCTTAATTCAAATCTTTCGAGACCAGAAGGCAGACGTCTAACCTGGGCCTCGCCTTCTGATGGGCTTCTGTAAGGATGGAGAAGGAGGAAGCTTAGTTCTTTGCTTGCTTGCCTTCGCTAGCAAGTTCATTCCTTTACGGGCGTTAGAACCTACTTCTTTGGGATTCCGGCATCTACTGAAGACCAACTGAGACATCCAGCCTTATAGACTGAACAGCTATTAGATTCTTAGCCCTGCCATTCATAGGCAGCCATTGTTGGAGTGGCTGGACCATAGCATGTAAGTCATTCTGGTAAAGCTATATATGTATATAATGTATATGTATATACATACATATAATATATAATCTCTCATACATATCTCATATTATATATAGAATATATGGTATATAATTATATATAAGTGTTATATATAATTAAGTTCTGCCTGATAGAATAGTATATATCCTATACATATATTCCATATACGTATATATATATATATATATATATATATATATACACACACACACACACACATATGTATGTATATAATTTTTGTTACTCTAGAGAATCCCAACTAACATGACTGGCCACCTGAATCCTATCCCTGGGACCCAGGTAAAAGGAGAGAACTGACTCCTGCAAAATTATTCTCTGACCTCTACTCACTCCCTGAGATGCACATGCACATAAAAATGAACACAAATACACTTTTAAAACAATGAAGGAACTCCTTAATACTGTGGGTGACAGCATGAGTTGGTGCCTCTGTCCCTGCCACCCCCAACTGAGAGCAATCTATAAGCCAGGAGTCAATCGGTAGCTATGACACTGCTTTTGCGGCAACTGGCAGCAAGCCCCAGGTTAGGAACCAAACTAAGCCATGTTAATAGGAGACACTGGGAACAAGTCCTTTGATCAGATTAATCTGGGACTGAACAAGGCATTAACAATTAAGATCAGCATTGGCTGGGCTGTTTTGGAAGGAGGGACTGGGAAATGTCAGGCTTTGAATCCAGCCGTGTTCTTGTTTGCATTCATTTTCAGAATTACATCTTTAGTGCAATAGGAGCTCCCAGCAGATCATGCTGGCTTCGTGGTCAGCGGGATGCTTGCAAGTAGACTGTGCTGGAATCAGGCCGGGACTTTTGGAAGCACTACAGTTGGGAGGCAATGGACCTGGGGTCTTTTTTATCATCTGTATTCCAAGGTGCTAGTGGTGTTCAGGAAGGTTGGAATTACTAGAAATCAATCCCCCCTCCCCCTTCCTCTGTCTCTCTCTCTGTGTATCTTTTATCTTCCATTTATTGTTGACAGTTTCATGCCTATATACAATTTATTTTAAACACATACATCCCCAGCTCCCCCTACTACTCTGATATTCCTCCCGTAAAGCGCCCCCGTTCTCACCTTCATGTCCTCTCCTTTTTACATTTTCTGATAACCCCCTGCATCCACTTTAAGTTCTGCCTGAAGGAGTCAGGACTGGTCTTGTTGATAGAGTCTTGCGCTGGTAATTAACAACTAGACATAGATGTCTGAGTAGCTCAAGAGCAGCTGCTGTCACGATTCCAAGTGCAACAGACCTAGATGCAGTCCCATGGGATATAGATACATGAAGGCGTTTGTTGACCCTCTAGGCAGAAAGCGCAGGTCTGAAGCTTCTCTGCTTCTTCACAATGTGGTAGTGGCAGATAGTTTTTGTTGTTGCTTTGGCTTAGATTTTGGTTTTTTGAATGGAGTCTGATATATCTCAAACTGGCTTTGAAATCCCTGCATAGTTGAGGGTGGCCTTGAACTCTCTACTGTCCTGTCTTCACTTCCTGTGTGCCAGGTTTTGCAGCCATGGCTCACCATTGGTGCTGGTCCTAGAACCTAGGGTTTTCAGCATGCTAAGTAAGCATCCTACTGACCGAACTCCCAACCAAATGTGGTAGCTTCGTCCCATGATTTTACAGACGTAATCATCAATACTTTTAGGATAAAGAGGAGCACTTAGCACCTCCCACAATTCTATAGATTTTAAAGATTAAGATAATAATAATTGTTTATTTTATGTGTATGGTTGTTTGACCTGCATGCATGTCCATGTGCCATGTGCGTGCTTGGTTCCTATGGAAGTTAGAAG
This sequence comes from Montemys delectorum, assembly GCA_019843815.1. Lineage (NCBI taxonomy): Eukaryota > Metazoa > Chordata > Mammalia > Rodentia > Muridae > Montemys > Montemys delectorum. The sequence goes on from JADRCD010218610.1 coordinate 15,096, forward strand.
AGGGCGTAGGATTCCCTGGTACCGGATCTCCTGGAACTGTAGTTAGGGATCGTTGTGAGTTGCCATGGGAATGTTAGGAAGCGAACCCAGCTCCCCTAGAAGAGCAGCCAGCGTTCTTAACTACTGAACCACCTCGCCAGCGCTGACTTTAAGAATTTTAGTTGCTTGCTTCTTCTTTTAACAAAACAAAGGGCACTTGTGGTTGTACTACATACAATCATCATACAAAAAGAATACACAGAGTATTCAGGACGCTCTATTGCACGTGCACACGAGTGTGTGCATGCCCGTGTCATGACACACACACACACACACACACATACACATGTCATGCCACGTATATGAAGGTCAACAGACAACTTTCAGGGATTGGTTCTCCCTTTCTACGGTGGGACCCAGGGATCTAACTCAGGCTCTCAGGTTTGTCAGCAAGCATCTTTAGCTCTTAGCTGTCCTGTCTATCTTAGAGACTATTTTCTTCCTGGGAGCTTGCTGCACTGGAAGCTACTAATTTCTCTCACTGTTCACAGATAACATTCCTGAAATCTCCTCAGTACAAATGGAGCAGACTGGGGGTCGTCTGCTGGCCTCCCACCTTCAGCCTTCCTTCTCCCTGTAGGGGATAATATGTGATTGCATCTGGCTGCAGTTGGAACCGTACATTGCTGAGCTCATGGGAGGAGTCACATGCCCAGTCTCTAAGAACTGCAAACAGAATGACAGATGGTGGCAAATTAAACTGGCAATTGAAAAAACCAGAGGGTTTCCAGGGCCAGTGCTACAGGAGTTACTTCAGAGGGGGAGACAGGGGGCTGGAAGGTAGCCCCCCACACCAGCAAACACTTCCAGAACACCTCTGCAGAAGAGGGAGCTCCAGAGCCTGAAGGTGACATATAAGGAAAGATGGCCTATTTTATATCAAGGAGACTGATAGTGTGTGTGCAGGGGGGTCCAGGGTCAGCTTTCGGCTGGGCAGGAGTGGGACAAAGGCTTATCTGAGGGTCATCCCCTACTTCTACTGCTTTTCCATGGTATTGGAATGTGTGGGAATGAGTGGACTTAAGTGGCGTGATATAGACAGTAGGGCAGAAGCCTGGGACAGGTGAGGTCCCAGGGCTGATTCGGGTTACCCATTCACATTCTTCAAACTTTATTCTTATATAGTTATTTCCTGTGTGCCTGTGTATGTGTGTGTGTGTGTGTGTGTGTGTGTGTGTGTGGTCAAAAGATGACTTGAGGAGTCAGTTCTTCTTTTCTTCGAGTGGGTCTCAGGGATTGAACTCGTCATCAGGCTTAGCAACAGGTACCTTTAGCCATGGTGCCATTTAACTGCCCACACTCTCTTGTAAAGAAAATGTTGAGAGAGGGTCTCACGGTGCAGCCCTGGCTGGCTAGCCTGAAACTTTGCTTTGTAGACCCGACTATCTTTGAACTCTCATAGATCTGTCGGCTTTTGCCCTCAAGATATTGGGATTAAAGGTATATCTCACCCAATTAAGGCTATTTATTTATTTATTTACTTATTTATTTATTGTATGTGTATGTGTGTTTATGTGTGTGTATGTGTGTGTATGTGGGCATGTATGTGTGTGTGTGTATGTGGGTATGTATGTGTGTGTGTGTTTGTGTGTGTGTGTGTGTGTGTGTATGCTTATGTGTTAGGTATGTGCATACCACAATACACATGTGGAAGTTAGAAGACAACTCGCGGGAGTCAGTTTGTTAGGCTTGGTGACAAGTGCCTTTTACTGCGCAGTCCCTTCATATGAAGATGAGACTTGCTTTCCTAGCACACGTAAAGCCATGGATTCCATCCCTTGCACCACATCAACTGAATGTGATAGTACATACCTGTAATTCCATCACTTGATGGGTGGAGGCAGGAGGACCAGGAGTTCGACCTTCTCCTCAGGCTGGCAAGATGGCTCAGCAGATAAAGGCACTCTCTGTGCATGCCTGAATTTGCTCCCTGGAACACACAGAGAAGGAGAGAACAGATTCCCCCAGAGTGTCTTCTGACTTTGTGTGTGTGTGTGTGTGTGTGTGTGTGTGTGTGTGTTTTGTGGCATGTGCACATTCTCTCAACCAAAAGCATACACACACACTGATAATACTACTAAATAAATGAAATTCAATTAATTAAAGTCATCCTTGGCTACGTAGTGAGTTCAAGGCCATCCTGAGATACATGAGAGCTCGTCTCAAAATGAATAAGAAAACGAAAGCAAAGATGACAAGATGAGACTGAAGCCCCTGTTGTCCATGGTGAAGCTCACTCAGGTGTTGGGTAGGTACCAGGATGAAGAGTTCCTAGGAGGAGAGAAGATCCAGCCTTTACTTGGCTCACTGCTGAGACACTAGGAATATTCACTTCCCACAATCCTAACCATTCGGCAACTGAGGCAGAAGACTCAAAGCGGAGTTTGGTAGGCAAGGTGTTGTTCAAGGTGTCCCATGACAATCACTTTTACATGGCCGTGACAAATCACCATGATCAAAAGGAGGTTGTCTTAGTCACTGTCCTACTTCTTCGAAGAGACTCCATGACCGTGGCAGCTTTTATAAAAGAAATCATTTAACTGGCGATTACTCACAGCTTCAGAGGTTTAGTCCATTTTCATTCATCATGCAGAAGCATGGCAGCCTGCAGGCAGACACGGTGCTGGGAGAAGGAGCTGAGGGTTGTACATTCAGATCTGCAAGCAGTAGAAGAGAGAGACACACTGGGCCTGGCTTGGGGTTTTGAAGACCCAAAGCCTACTCCCTTGGTGGAGGAGGTATGTTACTTCCTCCAACAAGACCGCACCTATTTCAACAAGGTCACACCTCCTAATCCTTCTCAAGTAGGACAACTCCCTGATGACCAAGCATTCAAATAGGAACCTCTGGCGGCCATTCTAAGTCAAACTACCACACATTTAAGGAAGAAGAAGTTAACTTCAGCTTGCAGTTCCAGTGTGAATAGAGTCTATCTTGGGTGGGAAATACGCCAACTGGAAGAGAAGACATGGCAACAGGAGCAGGAAGCTGACTGATCACATTGCATCTGCATACAGGAAGGAGGGGGGAGGGAGGGAGGAAAGGAAGGAAGAGGGGAAGAGAGGGAGGGGGAATAGAGAGAGAGGGAGAGAGAGAGCGAGAGAGGGAGAGAGAGAGAGAGAGAGAGAGAGAGAGAGAGAGAGAGAGAGAGAGAGAGAGAGAGAGAGAGAGAGAGAGAGAGAGAAAGAGAGAGAGAGAACAGAGTGCCAGCCAGTGGGAATGACGTAAATCCTTTAAAGCTTTCTCCATGACACACTTCCTTCAACCAGGCCACACCTCCTAGTTTGTCCCAAGCGGGTTCCCCTTGTTGGAGACCCAGTATCCAAACCTATGGGCCTATGGGGAGCGTTCTAATTCAAACCACTTCTTCCCTGAGCATGTGGGGCTTTCTTACTGTTTCGTACTGTTTCTCTGAATGACATCCCTGCTCCTACTGCACGCTCACATGTCCACAAGCATGAGTTTCCACAGCAGCTTGTTGAGCTCAAAAGGCATACATTTGACTCCTTCCTCTTCCTCTTCTTGGCAACCACCAGGATTTTCAGCTAGCCCAGTGCCATTTTTCTCTCGAACTCTTTTTTGTTGTTGTTGTTGTTTCTTCGTTTGTTTGTTTTTGATTTTTCGAGGCAGGGTTTCTCTGTATAGCCCTGGCTGTCCGGGAACTCACTCTGCAGACCAGGTTGGCCTCAAACTCAGAAATGCACCTGCCTCTGCCTCCCAAGTGCTGGGATTAAAGGCATGCGCCACCAATGACCAGCTTCTCTCAAACTCTTAACAAAATGATCCTTGAGCTTAGTTTGTTCTTTTTTTTTTTTTTTTTAAGATTTATTTATTTATTATACATAAGTACACTGTAGCTATCTTTGGACACTCCAGAAGAGGGAGTCAGATCTCGTTACGGATGGTTGTGAGCCACCATGTGGTTGCTGGGATTTGAACTCAGGACGTTTGGAAGAGCAGTCGGTGCTCTTAACCACTGAGCCATCTCTCCAGCCCCCTAGTTTGTTCTTAAATTCCCTACTTAATGAAACTACAACTCCAGAGATGGGAACACCTCCCTGGTAACACCTTTATTTCCTCTTCCTCTCCTATCTTAAACTCTCTTTATAGTCCCTCCTTGTTCAAATAGAGCATTCCTATTCTTTGATGAGAAACAGATAAATGCTGCTTAATTACAGAAAACAGTAATTCATACTGTACAGTAAATGATTATTAACTAATTACTTCAGCTCAGTGCTACTGACCCATCTTCATCCCAGCTTAGCCCCAGATGCTTGTCACAGCTGAATTTAGATGGCATTCTGCCTGGCACCTTCACTCTGTCTTTTCTCTGGTCTGTCCTGGACATCGAAGACATACCAAACATGTCATCTGCTTCATGCCAGTCCCTTTGTTACAAAAGTGAAGTGTCCCCTTGCTCCCTTGCTGCCCCATTCAAGGACAGATAACAGCGGACAGGAGTTGGAACCCCAAAGGAAGTGTGACTTTTAAGGGAGGCTTTGGGCATGAACCTGGAGTCCCAATGTGATCAGCACGAGAGCACCCATTAGGACTTCCAGGTTGTTTTGTCTGGAAACACAGAATTGGATCAGAGACATATGGAGAATGGTAGAACTAGAGCAATGGAAGTGAAATGGAGAGGTGGGAAAGACTAGAAGGTAAAATGCCTCGGGCCATGAGAGTTGCGACCCTCTGGGGCCGCTTCCACAGCTCCCACCTTCTTTCTAATTTATATACTGTTGTCTTTTGTCTCACACATCACTTACAAGGAGCCATCGAGGGCTCTCCAGTCTTCCTGCCAACTGGCTTCTTTCGTTCGACATACTTCCTCCCTCTCCTCCCTCTCCTTCCCTACCATATAACTATGGGTGTGATACCCAGCCCCTGCCCATGCTCACTGGGTCTGCAATTCCGAGTCTACTCCCTCAGATCCGGTCCCGACTGACCTACAGACACTGCCTCATGGGACATCTGCCTTCCATCTGAGAAAGGATGTTTATCCCATTGGGCAGAGAGGCTCAGCACTCTTCCTTACCAGAACCTTCAAGCATGCTTGTTGCGGGTTGGCTTTTCTTACCGTCAAGGGCGGAAGTCGTCTAGAGCGCGGCATCTGGGGTGGTTAGTAGTGGTTGGCCACTTGACAGGATCTAGCCTCCCAGAACAGACAGGCCTCTGGGCAGGCCTGTGAGAGAGGGAGTTACTAGATTAGGTTCATTCAGATGAATTGGCCTATCTTGAAAGTGGGCAGCTGTTGTAGAAATTATATAATCTCAATCAGGGGTTTCTACCCCACCTTTGATCATTCAGTTCCTGGATAAAAGACACACGACTCTTATTATTATAATAAACCTTAGTCAGCCCTAGAGCTGGACAGATATCCACCCTCTTTGCTATTAGAACCTATTTGTCCATTAATAACCCAAAATTATAGTTTCCCATGTTCCATCTGGGCAGCTCTTAACTTCAGTTGGCCAGCACCCATGGCCTAACTTTCGTGACTCACCTAACCCATGGCGTCTTCCTTCTCTCCTCCTTCTCCTTGTGGTTCTCCTCAGACCTCAAGCCTGGGAACTCCAAGCCCCACTTTCCTCAGTTCTGCCCAGCTATAGCCTGTCTGCATTTTAGTCACCAAAAATGACTTGAGGGTCAATACCACATTGAGTTGCTCGGGTCTGTGTGCCCTCGTCCTTGGGGGCAACCAGGCCTTGGGGGAGCCAGTATTTAGCACTACAGTACATAGCAAAGAACCAGATGTCCACAGGCAGCACCATGCCACAGACTGGAGAAAGCCAGGTCAGCCCCAGCAGTTCTCTCTCTCTGCTTCCTGACTGGACACAATGCCAGCAGCTCCCTCAGGCTCCTGCTACCATGACCCCGTCCATCCCCATGATGAACTGTATCTCTTTAAACTGCAAGCCAGGATGATTTCCCTCTTAAGTTGGTTTTGTCAACAATTTTGACATAGCAATGAGAAAGCAATTATTAACTGTCACTTGATCAAAACGGTTTGGTTGAAAAAAAAAATCACAAGCTCATTAAATGAGACATGTAAATAGGGGATCTACCTAACCCCGAGGACTGAGCTCTTCTGTAGTTGTAAGTGACATTTTCGTTGTTGCTCTTCTTTCATTTATTAAAAAAAAATATTGAGAGGCAGTGTGGTGCCACATACTGGTGGAGCCTCAGTACTTACGAGCCAGAAGCAAGTGGATCTCTACAAGTTCAAGGCCAGCCTAATCTACATAGGGGGTTCCCGGCTTGTAAGGGCTCCATGACAAAACTTTGTTAAAAAATTACAAATTGAAAGGGTTAAGATTATTTCTTCAAATAAATCTTTTAAAAAATGTGTGTTGGGGGTGGGTAGGAGCTGCCGAGGCGACTCAATGGTTAAGAAAGCTGGATGTACTTTTAGAGAATCAGGATTCTGTTCCCAGCACTCATCCTGTGGCTCACAGCCACCTGTAGGCCCGCACTATTGCTCTCTTTTGGCTTCTGCAGATACCCTGAACATACGTGGCATATCCGTGCACAGATACACATGAATGCATACGCACAAAAAGTACATCTTAAAAAAATTGAATTAGCATACACACTGCTAAACCTAGTTTATTGTGTGCTAAACCTAAAGTTTTTTTTATTAGATATTTCCTTTATTTACATGTAAATTTCTCCTTTCCAAGTTTCCCCTCCAAAAACAAACAAACAAACAAACAAACAAACAAAACCAACAAGAACAAACCCCTGTTGCCTCCTCCCTCCCCATGTCTGCCACCCCACCCTCTCCCACTTATTGGCCCTGGCATTCCCCTACACTGGGGCACAGAACCTTCACAGGGCCGAGGTCTTCTCCTCCCATTGATGATTGAATTTACAATCCTCAACTATACACATGCTGCCAGAGCAATCAGTCCCACCATGTGTACTCCTTGGTTGGTGGTTGAGTCCCTGGGAGCTCTGAGGGTACTAGTTAGTTCATATTGTTGTTTGTCCTAAGGGGCTGCAAACCCTTCAGCTTCATAGATCCTTTCCCTAGCTCCTTCACTGGGACCGTGTACTCAGTTCAATGGATGGCTGTGAGCCTCTACGTCTGTATTAGTCAGGTATTGTCAGAGCCTCTCAGGAGATAGCTATATTTAGGCTGGCTTGTCCTTCCTTCGGTCTCTGCTCCATAGTTAATCTCTGCAACTCCTTCCGTGGGTATTTGGTTCCCCCTTTTAAGAAGGAATGAAATGTCCACCTTTTGGTCTTCAAAATAAAACTTTGATAGGCTCCAGCTATGCCACTCTAGGGCATATACCATGAGACTCCATATTCTCCCACAGAGAACCTTGTACATTCTTCTTCGTTGTGTGCGCAATAGCAAGGACATTCAACCAGCCCAGAAGCCCAGGAGCAGATGACGGGATAGTGAAGACGTGGAACATACACACAAAGGAACTCCATTCAGTTCTAAGTGTTGGCATTTATGTCCAGGCTCCGCCCCAGTTACCTGGCGACAGCTGGGTGTGCCTGACTCACTCTAAAAGGGGCTGCTTGTGTCCTCCTCACTCTCTTGCTCGTCCTATTCCCTTCCTCTCAGTCCCTTTTCTCTGCATTCCCCTATTCCCCTCTCTCTTCGAGTTCATGGCTGGCCTCTACTACTCTTTCGTCCCTCTCTCCCTCCCTCCCTCCCTTCTTCCCTCCCTCTTTCTCTCCCTCCCTCCTTTCTTTTCTCTGTCTCTACCTCCTCAACTGCCCTCCCGATGCCCTAAATAAACTCTGTTCCATACTAAACTGTCCTGTGGCTGGTCCCTCAGTGGGAAGGGACGCCTCAGCATGGGCCCACAGGGTCACCCCCTTCCCCGCACACCATATTTCACCTCCACCAAACACATCCCTGGCTTCCTTATACTTTTTTTTATAAAATACGACAGTAAGGAAAATTGAAATCGTGAAATTCTGCAGTCAAATGCATGGAAACTATGATATAAAGCGAGGTGACCCAGACGCAAAGACAGAAGTTGCTTGTTCCGGTGACGATTTGACAAGGAAGCTGTCCCCCAACTGCTGGTTTCCCAGCACAAAGCGTGAGTGAGCAATTTCAAAAACATCCAGCAGATGGTACCTTCCTACCAGGAATTAAGTTGCAGGCTGCAGAAATTCACTTTGTTTTCCTGCCTCACAGACGTGCTGTGGAATTAGATGCCCATCATGCTTACCATTAAAGGGAAATAAGTCGTCAGGGCAGTCCATGATGGACAGCTGCAACATTCTGAAGCACCGGAATCGCAAAGAGAACTTGTGGTTTTCTTACTCTGGTGTGGGAAGCCATGCATAGGGCACACTATTGGATAAGGACTCATGCAGAAGAAAGACCCCGAGGGCCTAAGCTTAGAGGAACAAGATAAAAGTGTAAGCAACATGGCGGAAGTAGACATATTCAAAAGAGGCACTGTGTCTCTCAGTATGACACTCAGACTGCAGAAGCAATGGATCCCAAAGAAATGGGGATGTCTGCAGGAATCTCATGCCCAGAGGAGGAAAAAACGAGCCACCCAACCATCTGGGGAACCGGTCTCCCACAAATGGACTCACAGCTTGTCAGACCGTCTTACAGGCAGAGACCGAAGCCCAGAAAGCAATGGGTCAGTGGTGTGTGGGATCACACTCTTGATTGGGACTGCTGTTTAAACTTGAATCTCACTTTAGGATCTAAAATATGATATGGATGGGGGCTGTGTGTGTGTGTGTGTGTGTGTGTGTGTGTGTGTGAGAGAGAGAGAGAGAGAGAGAGAGAGAGAGAGAGACAGAGAGAGAGAGACAGAGAGAGAGAGACAGAGAGAGACAGAGACAGACACAGAGACACAGAGACACAGAGAGGAACACATACACATACAAAGAAAGATATAGAGAGGCAGACACACACATACATGGGGGACAGAGGGGACTCAATGTCTGTTCTTCTTCCCAATGTCACCACATTGAACTTCTTTTCTCGAGTCTTACTATTAACTTCAGTATTTCAATTGTCTTCTTAAAGACTGGTGGTCGTAAGGATTCATAGTTGAACCTGACTTCTCAGTGGTATAGGTCGTGACCCCAAGTTCACTAGGGGAAGCATGTGAGGAAGATGGCTCTGCAGATGCCCAAGTAGAGCCTGCGAGCCCTCCCCTCCCCGCTGAAGGAACCACTAGCAGGGAGAGCCTTGAACTCTAAGAGACTTCATTACCCTTTTCAGGCAGACTGGAGCTTGTGGAAAGGCGGCCATTAAGAAGAGACCAGAAAGGGGAGCTGGCTCCTTATCAGGCCCAGAAGTCCCCAACCCACCAGCACCAGAGTGTTGTAAGGCTGCCTGGCAACAGAGCCTTTGACCAGGACTGAAACTGGATCAACGAGGGCTGCCTTGATGTTCATGAACCTGACTTGTGTGGCCCCCTCTTTCCGCAGCAGCAGTTCCACCACTGGAAATTCCGCTAACAGTGCTTCCCACTAAGGTCTCAGAATCGCACAGCAGCTAATCTGACCTGCCTCCTTCCCGTGGTGAGATTACATGTCGGGACCCTAAATACAAAGACACCCACCCTCATCAAACAAGGACTTCTCTCAGACAGACATCTCTGCAGCCCACTAGCGGATGCTATAGATGGCACTTCAGTTAGAGCTACATCTCTAGTTTCCTGTAGACTGCCTATACCTCCCATGCCCTAGGCTATGTCCCTGGGGTAAAAAGGTGGTCTGTGGGTAGAAGGAACAGTTGGGGTTCCCTGCTTAGGTGCCTAGTCTACCCTGAGGCAGGATGCTTCTGTCCAGGCTCTCTGAAGATCAAACGAGTCACAGAAATTCACCTTGCGGACTGCTCCTCGCTCTGTTTGGAGCTGGCCTTGCACAGTTGAGTTCTGGGAACCCAGCGGAGACTGTCAAGTACATTTACCAACTAAGCTACTTCACCTATGGAACTACCTTGCCTGCTCCCGCATTCCTGAACATCAAAAGGCTCCCGTTATTGATTTCCCGAGAACGTTAGTCACAGACCGTGACACAAACCCTACCGCAGTCTGCTTCATTCATGGAAGTATGCTTAATCACAGAAGAGTGGAAAAGATAATCTCTGAACTAAGAAGAGTCCCTTAACTTTGAGGAATGTGGTTCCACGAGGAAAACTTCACCACTCTTAGGTGTCTTCTGCAAAAATGTCAACAGCGATTAGCAGGGGGCCCTTGTACTTCCGCAGGGTTTTGGGATCACTGGTTTGAGGCACTCTGCTGCCCTCTAGTGGTCAAAGGAGTTGCTGTCGCTGCTCCCAGGTCTCCCCAGACAGGGTTTAACTGAACACACACAATCTTCTGTCTTTTTCCCAAACACTGGGCCCATCATGGTCTTAGGACGGCACACAAGCCAGGCTTTTTCTCAAAAGAGCTTTTTCAGAGACGCTGATGGTTCAAATTAAACTTGCCGAAAGTTTGGGGTTTTGCGTTGAGAAATCCAACTTTTATGCCACTACAATAATTGCAGCTGCTCTAAGGCCTCGGGTCGAAATCTCTTCTCAGTAAGGATGATAAGCAAGTAAGTATAGGGGAAGTTATTGGGAAACAGCAAGTAGTCTCTGACTCTTTGTAGCTTATAACAGGATTATTTCTGCCTGATGTTACATAGCTACTGCAGGCCATTGAAAGACAAGGTCAGCAGGCTTAGCAAAGGAAAATATAGACACACAGTCCCATTTAAATCGCAGGGAATCTCACCCCTAGCTGAACTATTGACAGCTAATTGGCTGTTGGGTGAAGAGGAGGGACACTTCTTCAGGGCTTTGTGTAGCCACTGACCAAGTGCTCATGTTCTGCAAGCAACCTTCATGAAACCCATTGGGCCATATACAAAACCATAAAAGGAGACAGGGGGGAGGGGAGTGGGGGCTGGGTGGGAAGAGGAAGATTTATGAACAGGAAGAGGGGGACATAAGAGGGGGTTACAGGGTGGATATAATCAAAGTCCATTATACACATGTGTGAAAATGTCACAATAAAACCCATTATTATGCATAATTAGTATATGCTAATCAATACATTTTTAAAAAGAAGAAGCAGATGGAAGCCTTCCTTTAGAGATGAGGACGGGGGGCCCTGGGGAGGTGGAGCCGGGCAGCTACTCGGCTGCATTACAAAACCTGGGTTCCTTGGCCTGCCAACCAGCCTGGTCCTCAGGGCTCTTTGTGAGGAAAGCCAGAGGAGGTTGGGTGAGTTGGGTGAGCGGATGTCTTCAAATCTGCTTCTTGGGAGGGAAATACTGGTGTCCCCACTGTTATTACTTCAAGGTTTCAGTCAGTACAGCTTTACTCCTGGGGGCCGGGGGGGGGGGGTGGGAACGATACAGGACAGCCAGCCAGTGAGTCCACAGCAGCAGCAGCAGGTGCTTGCCTTACTTAAAAAAAAAAAAAGTATTATTTACGTGTGTGTGTGTGTGGGGGGGGGACACACTCTTGCCATGCTGTATGAGGTGAGAATAGGGGACAACTGTGGGAGTTCATTCTCTCCTTTCCCTATGTGGGTCTCTATGATTGAACTTGTGATGTGAGACTTGGTGGCAAGCACCTTTACCCAGAGGGCCATTTCTCTGGCCCAACATTGGGTGCTTTTTTTGTGAAAAGAATAAGATCTTTTCCTGAGCCTGTGTGTGTGTGTGTGTGTGTGTGTGTGTGTGTGTGTGTGTGTGTAAGCGTGCGCGCATGTGTGGGGGTCAGAGGACTTGTACTAATTGCTTCTCTCCTTCCACCATTGACGGATTGAACTCATATTGTCACCCATGGTAGCAAGCACCTTTCTGAGCCACCCCACCAGGGAACACTACATTCAGAGGAGACACTTGTGTCCCTCCCTTTGGCTGTCAAACAACGGAGACCGGAGACCGTGGATCTCCCAAAGCAGTGGAATTTCCCCAGGGGTCTTCTGCTTCAAGAAGAAAAGGGCTGGATCTTACTGTCAGCTGGAGGGGAGCCCTTGTTTCCTGGGGACAGGGACTTCACACAACAATTCTGACAATTTGTCAGGCAGCCTGAGAGGTGAGACTGTAGCCCGGGCAGTGACAGATCAAGGAGAGTCGAAAGCACACCAGGACTGCTTAGCTATGCATGCCTCTTGCCTTCTGTTCAAACCTAAGCCTCACATTAAGACCTCAAAGATGGACTTGGCCACCCAGGGCTCCCTGGACCCCTTTATTCTTCTTCCCCACGTGGCCGCACTGGAAGCATCTCCTTTCTCTGCTCGCCTCTGTTAACCAGGGTCACGCCATTTTATAAAGCTGCATTTTGGCTGAACTCTGATCATTCCAGAAACGGCAGAAGTTTGCTTTCTGGTATTACAGTAACCGTTCGTTTAGATTTTCACCCTCTAACCCTCATAGCTGATTCAAAGACAGCCTGACTACAAGCATAGATTCTGAGTTTTATTCATCAGGGGTATCAGAACCCTCCCCTCCTCTGAGACATGGAAGGTGGGACCCCCCCCCCCCCCACGTTGCCACATAGATCTTATCTCGTTAGGGCTCCACCCCAGCATGCTGCTGCCTGTCTATTTGTGACATTAGCAATTCTCCTAATAAACTTCTTACCACATCAGAACAATCTGTCTCCATGTATCCCTGAACTCTAAGCCCCAAGCCTTTCAATTTCTTTAATTGGTCCATTGAGAATGGGCCACCAAGCTTGGCCTGTTATGGCTGCCGGTGCTGTGACCCTAGCCAGTCTGGGAACAGCCTGGCTTCCTTCATAGCGGTAGTTCCTTTCTTTACTTCAGAGTCTGGGAATTCAGAGAGACAGTAAGTCAATGGACTGTACTTGAACCCCAAGGCACTCAAAGGATGTGTCCTGTCCTGTCCTGGGTCTCTCGGACCACTCGCTTGATGTCATCCAAGCCAGCCTTTCTTGACAGCAGAAAACCATGAACCCACTCCCATAGGACACTATTTACAAACTCTATAACTTGAGTGAGGAGACATTCAAACCAAGTCAGTAACTCTCGCGCTGTTCTTTGTCCTAACCAGGTGAATGCCAACCATTTATCATCCGAATCTACGGCATCCCAGCAACATAGATGCGTCTGCGAAATGGGTAAGGACCAAACTGGAGCTACCCACCTGCTTCGCCCTTCATGTAAAAGGATCGAGAGATGGCTGAGCTGGTAAACTGCTGGCTGTGCAAACTCGGGGACCTGAGTTCAATTTCTAACAAGCATTAAAAACATCAAGGGGTGGTAGAGCACGCTTGCAACCCCTGCCCTGGGGAAGCAGAGGCAGGAGGCTCCTGGTTCTTTTTGGCCAGCGAGCTTTGCCCAGAGAGTGAGTTCCAGGCTCAGTGAGACCTTGTCTCACAAAACAAGGTGGGCAACTTCTGAGGAACGGCACCTGAAACGTTGCTCTGGCCTCCAAACAACATGCATTTATGTACATGCACATCACACACGTATATATGTACACACAAATGCACACATGCACACATGTATACCTGTACATACAAGTATATACATATGCACACACACGTATACATATATATCTGAACACATACCACACATTCATAGATTACATACACAATTAGACTGCACAAACACACAAAAGCACACGTGTACACCTAAACACATAAGCACACACATACACATGAATACATGTATACCTGCACACACAAGTACAAACACATGCATGCATATACACATGTACACATAATCACACGTAAGCATACACACATAAGCACATATGTATGTCTGCATGCACAAGCACACACGTAGGCCTGCACACATAAGCACCTACACACACACACGTGAACACACATATATCTGAACACATATACATACACATACATGTATACTGCACATACAAGCAAATACACACATACATCTATACTTACACACATGCACACACATATATACATGCACACACATGTGCATACATATACATGCATACAAACATACATATGAATTTGTATTTAGGCCACCCTGAGACTGCTGTTAATTAAGTTCTCTGGAAAATATTTCTCTTAATCACCAATGAGTCAGCATAAAAGAAGAGGAGAGACGGTAGAGATGTCTCAGTGAGTGGGTGATGTGTTCGCCACACCAGCATAGGAACCTGAGTTTGAACCTCCAGAGCCTGTGTAAAATCTGGGTCTGCTTGGGCAGACCTGCAATTGCAGGGCTCCTGTGCTGCAGTGGGACGTGGAGCTAGGAGAGCATTTGCCAGATCCCTTGCCAGAATGCCTGAAGGACACAGCAGCGAACAACACAGAGAACACATCTCAAATGAGGTGGAAGGTGAGGAGCCACACCTGAGGTGTCCTCTGACCTGTGCCATGGCACGTGTAAACATACATGCCCCCCCTACACCACACATGCACCCCTCCCCCCCCACACACAGACAGAGGTGGGGGTGGGGACTGCGGGCAGGGGCACTGGGCCTAGCATGGGCTTTTGAAACCTCAAAGTCCAATCTCAGGGCCATACCTCCTTCGGGAAGGCCACGCCTCCCAATCCTTCCCCAAACAGGAACTAAGTCCTCAGATCTATGAACCTACATGGGCCATTCTCATTCAAACCACCAAAGACGTCGTCTTGAAAAGATTGAAAACATTTTCTGGGCCAGAGAGATGGCGCAGCAGTTAAAAGAGCTGCTGCACTGGCAGGGGACCTGACTTTGACTCCTGGCACCCACAAGGGGACATACTGCCTGTCACTGCAACTAAAGGGTATGATGGCCTCTTCTGGATTCCACAAATACCTGCACACACACACACACACACACACACACACACATACACTACACACACACACAGACACACCACACACACACACACACACACACACACACTACACACACACATACACACACATGACACATACACAGACACAAAGAGAGAGACACACACACAGACACAGACACAGACACATGGGCACACACAGACATCCCTTCACACACAGACACACACACACACACACACACACGCACACACATGCACCACACAGACACAGACACACATGGACATACACACAGACACATATTACAGACACACATGCAGAGAGACACACAGAGACACATGGACACACACCGACACATACAGATACATGGACACACACACAGACATATACAGATACACACACCCCCTCACACAGACACAGATGGACACATATACACACACTACACACAGAGATACACACATGGGCACACACAGACATACATGCA